>CAJNOQ010008489.1:0-11157 GCA_905250885.1 Didymodactylos carnosus | reverse complement strand
GAAGTTTATGGTGCAAAAGAGCAGGTTGTTTAGGTCAGTGTATGCTGATCTATTCAGACACTAAATGAGTCCTTCTCCGTTTGGAATTGGAAACCGAATTCATGCCACCTGATGAGTCCCTTAAGCGAGGACGAAACCGGTCGTGGCTGCTCCATGAAAGAAAGAATTTTAGATAAATTTAATCTTACTATTAGCAATGTCGACGAAAGATCAACATGTATATTCTACTTGTCGAGTTACGGAAGTCGAACAGCGACATCTGGATCTTATCTGTTGACAGAATAGAATAAGTAAGCTAATTTGTAAAATAAAAAGCTCATTCTATTACCACTAGCTCTCTCATGAACATTTGTATCGATCATTTTTTCTATTTACTCGTGTTGGTATTCAGTTGTTCATGATGTGTAGCTATTATTGATGTTATTGTTCGTCTAGTTGGTCGTCATGCACTTACTTATTTTCCGAATTTGGACGCAGTCATGTGACATTAATATCAGAAGTTTTCGCATGTTCTCCGTTTCCGTCCTCTTTCCGTCGGTGCTGGTCTAATTTATAAATGACTATCTTTATCTCTAGTGCTTTACTGACTAAATAATGTTACTACCTCATATATTATGATTCAGTGACAACAATTTTTGTCGAACTCACGTATACTTTTCGAAGAAAAATAGTGACTGTAAGTTTTAAGTCGAGGTTTTCCGGGCTCTCCCTAACCTTTCATTAGGTCTTACCGACCGGGGGTCAAAGTCCTTGAGTACGAATCCTCCCATATTCGAAACCTTTCCTTGAAATATAAATGGCTGGAATACGTTTTTTAATGTTCTAAATAGCGCAATTTCTGATTTTTGCGCAGATAAATGATTATATAGAACGATTACAACTGAAAAGTCCGAACTTCAGACACAACAGAATATTGACACAATTAACTTGGATGAGACGGTAGTATCAACAGACGTTTCCTCGAAAGGAAAAGCAGAATACAAACGATGGCATGATGCATTACCTTTGCATGCTCTGCCCACGTGGTGAATGAAAAGATTTTTTCTTTACACAAGCAAACAAACGTTAGTTGAAAAAAACCAAATCACTTCCTTTCAGTCCATCCATGCTTCATAGAAACTACGACTCAGTCATTTTTATTTCTATTTCTTTTTAACCTTCAACGCTGACGATGATTCAGAGTATGTTTGTCTTTCTCGCTCTGCGCTGTGATTCTATTCCGGAGTATCCTTTTTTTTCCTTTCTTTTGACAATGAGCAATGTTTGGCCTTTTCCGTCGGTGCCGAGAGAACAAACAAAAAATATTATTACAGAACAGATCTTCGAGTAATCGTTTCTTCTCGTCTAAAAGTAATACTAAAAAATTGGCTTCCTCGAAAATAAAAATATGTTACGTCGAGCAAACGGCTCATCGAAAAACATTCCTCTCAAACAAATTAAAGTCAGTACAAAAATCCATTCATTTGCTGCTGATGTAACAATCACTCAATTCTTTCACAATGAAGAACAAACATCGATTGAAGCTGTCTATTGTTTTCCAATTGAAGAAAATGCCGCCGTGTACGCATTCGCAGCAAAAATTGATGATCGTGAAATCGTAGCACAATTAAAAGAGAAAAAACAAGCACAACGAGAGTATTCCGACGCTCGCATACTTGCTTGAACAAGATGAAAAGTCACAAGATTGTTTCACAATCAATGTTGGTGCACTACCAACTAGAAAACAATGTGAAATTAGGATCGGTTATGTATCTGAACTTGAATTGGTTAATGATGGTAAGATGATTCGATTCGCACCAAGATACAATCCATCAGAAGGACAGATCTCACCGACAGTCGCTGGAACAACATCACAGTACGTTCAGTCAGCTCCCTACACAATCGAATTTAGCTGTCAGATCGACAATTAGGACAACAAGTGTCACAAGTCTCTTCACCTTCGCATCCCATCAATGTCGATTGCTCGCATGATGACTTTTATAATGTCTCTTTGAGTCAACAATCGACACACTTAGATCGCGATATTATCTTAGATATTCAACTGAGTGAAACACGATCAAACACAATTTTGGCTGTCGCGAAGAATGCAGTGATGACAGCCTTTACTCCAGATGAAGAAGATTGTAAGAAAGCTCGTGGTACGGGTGCTGATCAGCTGAGCACAAATGAATTTGTTTTTCGTCATCGACTGTAGTGGGTGATAAAATTGATGCGGCTCGACAAGCAATGTTGCTTTTCTTGAAAAGTCTTCCAGTTAATTATCGATTCAATATCATTCGATTTGGCTCAGACTATCAATCTCTGGAAACGAAAGAGGATGATCGAAAACCTATAAATCCAAAATTTTAGCTTTTCTGACGGATCCTTGAAGAGTTATGAAGCAAACATTGACGAGGTGTCGGTCGATATCTTTAAAAAAAGTGGCATTTTTTTAAAATTTTCAATATATGCTGAATTTCTCCGAAACTACTCAACATATCGAATCGAGTAATATCTCAAAAGATAGAGCAATTTTCGCTCTACAAAACTGTATATATGGACATTCTTCAAGTGCTTTCTAAATGCGGGTAGTGGGGTCCAAATTTCAAACAATAACATCTTTTTTCTTACATTTTTTAGTATTTTGATGGAAAAAAGCTATCGAGAAAGCACGGGTAAACGTTGCTTTTCTGTGCACTGGATAGAGAAAAAAAACTGCACAAAATGCGTCGAGAAATAGATTTAAAAAAATGCACAAAGTACTTTTTTTAGTGAAAAAGACGAACGTGTGTCTCTGCCATTCGAACGTTTTTCACCTTTTTTGGAAAATTTCACCAAAAACGAAACATATGATCCCAACTCGTGTTCACCGCGAGGTATAGAGGCGTAGCTACCGTTCGTTTCAAGAGAACATGCTCGACGAACACGACGAATGTATTCTATCGAGTCACAAAAACAACACGATTCTTATTCGAATGCCACCTCCAACAACATTCAATCTTGCAGCAAATTGTGCAGAAAAAAATATTGAGTGAAGTTGAATGTTGTCTTCCATTCAATTTTGCCCATTAAAAATGCAAAGCAACTGAATATTCTCTTCAATCATATCTGTTTACACTTCCAACCAATCGTTTGTTGATGGAAGAACAACCGAAGGTTTTACATGTGATGTGATTGTTTTGCGAGCAAGTAGAGAGAGAGAGACAGAGAAAACAGAATATCGAATGGTATATGAGAAAACAATTTTAAAATTCTGCTGCATTTTTGCATTCTTTGCGCCTTAATTATGATCCCTTCGGACCATGATATCTTCTAGAAGGAAGCATCCGGGAATTTTGAGCCTATGACAACATTTCATGTACTAGTCGAGATCTAGTTGCTCTGAAAGTTTCAGAATTTTCTGATTGACCGTTCTCCAGAAATACCAGAAAAGGGGGCCGGATTCCCTTAATTCATTTTCATCCAAACTTTGAAACAACAATGAGCTTCTAACGGAAGATGACGTATTCATTGATATTTTCGAATAACCAAAAACCAGGAAACATAACTAGCTTAATGAGACTTCAATTGTGTTATCAGGCAATGATTTTCACGGCACTTATTCAATTTCTTATTTTTTATTATTTCTACTATCTCTACCACTAATTTATGAGAATCGAACGTTGATTTGGCGAAATCTCTTATGAATTGACTTTCTGAACATTTGTCGACGTGACTCATCAATCTCGCAGACTGAAAGCGATTTTCTCGTCGAACAACGTTATCGATTCGAGTTGAATTTCTTTTCAAACACAACGAACAATGTCCATTGAAATCATCGAATCAGATCGATCTGTAGAGGGCAAACAAGTGTATGTCCGCCGTATAAATGAAGAAGACGAAAAAAGCTATCTACCATAATATTGATGGTAGATGAATATGAATATCCATGGTGATGTGCATAAGATCAATTCACCGCATATCATCCAAGATAACCGAGAGAGCGGAAATGATCGAAGGTAGCAGGAGCGGGCGTAAAAAGATCCTAACCCTTCATGCATCTCTACGTGTCTTTAATCGTAGATGCAACCAAACTATTTGTACAGTTCAGAAATAGAACAAACAAAAAAATACTCATGATTGAATGCTGTATTAGTTGCAGCCATAGGAAGATTTTAAATCATGTTATGTGTTTTCTTTCCTTCTGTATTTTGAAATCCTTAAATCAGCATGTTCAAGTAATGTGTATAACTTAAAAAATTTCAATTTCGATCTTATCAGCAATTTTAAAGTTTTGTATTTTTGACTTCTGATACAACTTTTCTCCAGTAATCTTCCACTAAACACATTTCTCTTTGAACATCTTCGTATTTCTGTTGTTCAGGATATGCAATAGAAACAGAACTCATTGAGAAAAATCCGTCTATGGTTTAAACAATACATACCCACATCTGTCGAATGAGTCCGTGGATTATCTTTTTTGCATAAGCTGAAAATTATGATACGTAAGCTGGAAATTATCAACATGAAAATTATATTGAACGGTGGTAGTAATAGCGGTTTATGTCGATATTCTTTAACGAGTAAAAACCGATAGTAACACGATGATTGATAAGCTTGCTCATTGACTTTTTCAATCGTACGGCTAAAACATGTTTAGTAAATGATGAATAGGCTATTTCTAGTTCTCTGAGTATTTACTTGAATAGAGCGACAAGAACGTTTAATAACAGAACATTGGCAACCGTAACAAAAAATATTGTCAGAAAGAGTGCCGTTGTGCCATAAGCATCATTGCCAGCTTTAAACAAAAATAAATGAACATATTTTCTCATTCAATCTCTTTCGAACCTCCAATTTGTGTTAAATTTGAACCATGCATTTCTATATGAAGGTCAACTTCTCCATACACTTTCCATATTCCCCAGTCGATAACATTTCGAACTATTTGCCAAGTCAGTAAATTTGAACCATTATTTTTTAGTTGAAAATCGTAAGTTCCATTTATCGTTTTTATCCACGTTACTTGATCGTCTGTTGTTATAAGTGAAAATGCGGTAATCATGTAGGCAAACAAAAATATCAGAATAAAATAACCAAAGAAAACAATATCTTTAACTAAGAAGACAACAAGTGGATGCGGAATATCATGTAAAGTTCTCGTACATACTGTGTTGAATATTAGTAAAAGTTTGGGTCCAAGTTGTCTATAGGCAAAAAATAAATGAAGGATGCGTACAAACCACATAAACAAATCCAAACACATGAATATTCTATAGATAGAGGTAATTATTAATAATAGTATAAACAAAACTATTTTCTTATTTTGACACAGTAAACACATGTTGATGTACAAAGAATCTGGTAGCAACGCCGACAAAATAAAACGCAAATGCAACCGTGTCCAATATATTCCATAGGTCATCGGTGAAATAATTCAAAATAAATCGTCGTATACTGATTTTTTTCTTTCGATAATATTGGTAATGTGAAGTGATCTTGTTTTTTTATAAAATATAGTTCATTTTTTTATCTTAATAACACAATCACTACTTACTTGTCTAATTTCTTCCATAATCAGACTGGCCATACAAATATGAAGTATTATCTCGGTTATCGGTATTGGAAGTCTATTGAAACCAGACCGTCGTCCGCCATTTACATTTAGGGGAAAATAATCGACGAGTAATACAAAACTGAATAAAGCCAGAAAAGTTATGTGAAATATCTAAATAAATAATGATGTATGAGGACTGTTATGAACGTTAACTTTGATAGTCTTACTGTATTATAGTAAAACCTAACAATGGCATTTTTATTATGGAAATTTTGAATTTTGGTTATGATTGTTCGATACCACCGTCTTTCAGTATTATTTTCGATACCTTTTATTGAACTAAACGTTGAACTAAATATTCATTCCTTTGATCGACGAGAGTACTTTTTCAGATAATGAAAAACAATTTCAATGAAATACAAAGGCCAAACGGATGGTTAATGCAGAAAATATTCGCTCAGTTTTGAATCGTTTAAAGGCATTCGTTTATTGACGACGAGCGTAGGTGGCACGAGTTTCTTGTTAACACAAGGAGTGAGGAGAAGTAACAACCGAGTAGACCCAGGAGAAAATNTAACGTTTGGATTAGAACCAGAGTTTTGCGCTGTTTCGGAACCTGTGGTCAAAATTTTTCTGCCACTCTTTGTTAGGAAGTAATGCGCGAGTCTTTTGGACATACGAAAAAATAGTTTGTACTGCAATTTTTTGACATGATTTCGTGCTTTAATTAGAATCCGTTACAAGCAGACACGTTTCTTTCGACATCAACCTGTAGAGCAGACTCTCGTCAACAAAATACATCACTTTCAGTTCTTTTTGTCTCCACCACAAGATAAAAATTTCCGTTTTTCTAAAAGCGTAGTTTTAAAATACCATGCACATTTCACATAGAAAGTGGCTCTTAGAAAAACGCTCACGAAAAACAACTCTTCGTTCTTTTGGTTTGCAGCCCACCTTGATATCTCAACTTGTAGACATTCTCTCATATTGGAGAAATTTTCTAGTGATGCAGAAAAGCGACGTTTATCTCAACTCACACTCTATGTACGAAACTACTTTTCGTATGTTCAAAAGACTCGCGCATCAACCTTTTGTACAGAAACCTTTTTACCATCCGTTAGAGGTAAATTTTTGTGCTCATCAGGAATCTGATTTCTCTGTATGTGTGCATACTTTTAAGAACCAGTCTCTAGAGGTAAGGTCGAATATGTTTAGTTGATCAATTTATGATATAGCCAGGTTGCAGAACTTTCGAATTATTTATGAAAGAAAAGTAACGTAGTATTCATAAAAAGACAAATTCATATCACCGGACTTCGAAATTGTCAAATGGGATTTGAGTCCGGGGGAATGCGATATTCGGAATCAGCGTATTCGATTGCCTATGAGTCCATGATTTTTAGTCCGGGGTACTTCCGGAAATTAAAGTCGGGGGCCTTTAAAAAAAAGTCGAAAAAAAATTTACGCGTTGACGAGGATTCAAACCTCGATTCTGTCTCATCATAGACAGACGTTTGTCTGTTGTGCCATCAACGCTCTTCAGCAAGTAGATACATTTTATACTGTAGGTGTTGCTGTTTCGTATCGATAATCTTTCGCATAACATTAATATTTTCATATCGTCTCTTTAATTTACTGAGCTACGAATCTATACTCTTGTCGTCTGGTCTACTATCAAGTACAGATGATAGAAAACGAAAACGAAAACAATAAGTATGGGTATTTTCCTGTCTTATAATAAAAATTTTCGTTATTTTTCAACATTTTCTTATACGCTTTAGTCTTCTGTGAATCAGAACAGACAACTCTATTGAGCGGATATCGAATGCAACTGAAGTGCGTCGAATCAGCTAGAGCCGTCATTCATCACACAGAGAGATTGTTGTACGCTAATACTATATTTTCTGCGACAGTTTTTAGACTTGACGGCACCATGTTTTACTCGGACTTTTCTACGAGAACATGGTACAATTAGTTTCTGGAGTTTCTCTCGACCATCCAGCACTCTCACTATGCCATAGTATTTATACTACAACCAATTTCTGAGAAAGATTTTATTCTTTTTTGTACACACACAATGATCAAAGAAAACGTTGGAAAAGTGGGAAGAATTCACCTCTCTACTTGCTCACTACACCTGTGATGTGCTGTTTTAGTAACTTAATTACTTGTTTCTCTTAAATGTTAAACTGAACAGGCAAAAGCAGGAGATATAAACTGCAAAAACCACTCGAAGTGATCTGCACACTACATTAAGAAAATAACAATATGCCTTTTATATAAATCACATTCTGTTTTTACCTGTTCATCTCTAATTAACATGGAATTGAAACATGGAGATAGAAGCAATAATGGAGTTAGAATTAGAGGTAAACTCAGAAGAAATATCTAGAAGAAGGATGAATATCAACAAACCACAATGTTTCTACATCTAGCACATTACCACGAGATCGACGAAACGATGTGCGTTATAGTTAATGTTTCCATACCACCTCTTATCGACATATTTTTGCACAGTGCGAGTTGCTAAAATGGTCGTGAATCAATTTCATCAGGTAAACCTATTATTTTTGAGTTGAAAAATTGTTTAGACTGTACATCCAATAATTTGAGTGCAAAACATTCTTCGTCGTCGAAACATAGATCGATCATTGCTGATGCATGTTGTGCCCATTGTCTAAAACAGATTGATCAATGTTCTATGAAGAGAACGCTGCATGTGGAAAAACAAACTTTGCTTTCTCCTTGTATTCATTAATATCTTCAACTGACAAGCCATGAATGCGTGAAGCCTTGTAATAAATTTTACTCGCGAATAATGATGCAACAATTGGACTCTAATAATATGTAGTACCAATTTAAAGAAGTTAGCTAGATATAGAAAAACGTACTTGAATTTTTGAACATATCAAAATGCCAATATCCGATCGATTTGTGAATATAGACCAAAAAAACAAGTTTTGCATAAAAGACAGTTGAAGAAAAGCAAGTACAAATCTGTCGTATGTGAGTTTATTTTGATAGCTTACAAGAGTCTTGATCAACGGCTTTACTGGAATTTTTTGTTGGAATGTACTTCTCATACCACGATTTAAGTTCGGTACTACTGTCGGGAGTTTGGGTAAGTTTATTCGGCAAGTAGTTTGATGTTGGCTAAACAGAAAGACTTTATTTTGTTCGGATTGGAGAAACATATCAAAATTTGCTGGTTTTTTTCTAGAGATGCGTCAATCGAGATTTCTGCATATTCGAAATCAGCGCGACGAGTTACGTTGTACGGTACAAAGATCTCGTCGGGACCCCCTCCATTTTTTGGATCCGGTGGCTCCGTTGGAGGTTTCACGGTATATTACCCTATATTCAGCTGTAGACATCAAACACACTGCGTTCACTTTTCTTTCCTTTGATCTTATTTTTCTACCGTCCCATATTTTTTTCTTATGTGCTCGTATATACGTGCACAGCGCTTTATTTCTTTTTATAGAAAAGAAGAAATTTTCTATTTTAATCTATATATTCATTTATTCGATGTCCAAAAGAAGCAGTGCTCATCCGATATTCTGCCAACTTCTCAGATTAAAATTAAATTAACTAGAGAGGGTCCATCTCCAATTGTTATATTAGTCTGAAGTACACAAGTTGTACTATATACTGATATATCTTCTAAAAAAGACCCTTCTTAGTTTTTGAGATATGTAGCTCTCAATGTTTGCGATTAACGTTTAGCAAATTATACTTTTATATTCAGCAGCTAGAAAAGCTCTTTTTGGCTACCATGACTTTCCGGCTTTCTCTTCGGGTCATGATAGTCAGAGATAATATCTGTAAAAATGGCTAAAAAACTATAATGAAGTAAAAATCATTTTTCCATTAGATAGGTTCATCTTGTTCAAACTTTCTTATAAGAGAGGAATTAGTGGAAAATAATGTCATAAAAAGCATATCAAAATTTGATGATTTTTTTTTAGAGAAGCGGTACTTAGGATTTTTACGTATTCGGAATCAGTATGCTGACTTACGTTGTGCGGCGCAAAGATCTCGTTGGGGTACACGCAAAAATGGGGTCTTAGGAGTCCCACTCAGAATACCACTGTATTCAACGGTATAGTTCATCGTTCAACTTCGAACATGCCGCATTCTATTCGTTCTGCTTGTAATGTCATTTTTCTTTCTGCTTGATTTCTTCCCTTTTATATAGAAAGGGAATAAAGTGAAAAGTGAAAAAATTCTTTTTTCATCGAAATGTTCACTGCACTCACTATGAAATTACTCTATATTCTGTCAAATTGATAGATTAAAAAGTTAACAAAGTTGAAAGTACCCCTCTCTAGTTTTTAAGAAAATTTGCAGTACACAAGTTGTACTATATATATAGTACAACTTGTGTAGAAAAAGAGCTTCACTAGGGATACATACAAGCTGTTTTCAGAACGTTGTGAAAAGATCTGGAAACAGCCCGATTACGATCAAGTCTAATCGAAGAAAAAAATGACCAAGAAACGGCCTAAAAATGGCCCGTTAATGACACAGGTAATTGGCTGTTTTTTGACTTTACCATTTACTGGAGGTTTTTAGACTTTATTTTTGAAGATCTAAAGACAGTTAGTAAATGGAACCGTTTATAGGCCATTTTCAAACCTTTAACAGGCTGTTGTTAAGCAGACGTTGTTTGGCTATTAATGTGTAATTTATTGCCCATCTTTTTTCTCCTGGGATGGTTGTTTATTTGAAGAAAGTTTGAAGGTAGCGACACCGCTTGAATTTCTAAAGCTTTTCCTTACTATTATATTTTTCACATAAAATAGACTACATTTGGTTCGAATCGCAACTCTGAAGGTCAGAATCAAATGTTCACAAACTGTAACAATGTCCGTCCAAAGCTACATATTGCAGAGGATAGGTTCGTTTGTTGAATATTGTGTTTCGAAAAAAGTGCATGCTAAAGTTGCATTTCTGTCTAAACAGTTGTTGTACTCGTGACTAAATTGAAAAGACAAGGTAACGCTCGTCTCCACTCGCTCGGTCCCTTGACTTTATTAACTTGGATCGGCGCAAGCGAACGCCCTTTAGTGACTTTTAAATCGAACACAATGCTCACGCCTCCCTTCGGTCGGCGCTCGCTGTCGGCCTAACTATGACATCTTCTGGATTTTTTTTCTTTTTTTATGTATAAAGTTCGCAATCTGATATAAATATATAAAGCAAAAATCTGTAGGGGTCTAACAATATTTCTGAATTCAAAACAATGCTCACGCCTCCCTTCGGTCGGCGCTCGCTGCAGGCCTGCCTAAGACATCTTCTGGATTTTTTTCTGTTTTCATGTGTAAGGTTCGTAATCTAATATAAATATAAAAAGCAAAGAAAGAAGTTCTAATGCTATGTTTAACTTATCCTTAACTTAATTGACTCAAAATCGCGTAACCCATTGACTGCCGCCTGAGTTAAATTCAACTCACGCCGCCATTGCTTCCGCGGGGTTGGGAGTGAGCAGCAGTCAACGTGTTAAATAATAATTATAGGGAACGTTTTTCGCAAAGTGCTTATGCTAATTGAACTCGACCAATAGAATTCGTCGAAAAAATCCGCTACGAAAAATGTTCGCTATAAGTATTATTTAAGCGATTTTGAGTCAATTAAGTTAA
>CAJNOQ010008488.1:0-11157 GCA_905250885.1 Didymodactylos carnosus | reverse complement strand
AAATGTCGGGACGCTCAAGTGTCGGTCGCTCAAGTGTCGGGGTCGCTCAACTGTCGGTCGCTCAAGTGTCGGTCGCTCAAATGTCGGTCGCTCAGATGTCAGTCGCTCAAATGTCGGGGCGCTCAAATGTCGGCGCTCAAATGTCGGGCGCTCAAACGTCGGTTAATCGTATTAGCATCATGAAATCATCTTAGATCATCTATTGCTGGGAATGGTCGATGAGCATTGACAAATTAAGCAGTGCACCTAAACTATGTATAGATATACCTACACAAACAAAAATAACTGTTTTCTATAAATGACTTTCCTGGTGATTAGCATTTGAACGATATCAGATAACCAACACTTCGTTTACAAAATAAATAACAATAACGTCTCTGTTGTCAATATAATTGTAAACTGCATTTGATTGATCAACGAATGATGAGATCAATAGTGAAAATGTTTTCGTGCCCGTTATCCATATTTTTGTGTCAAAAAGGTTTGTTTTAAATGATAGTTATTAATATTTGGCTGATATAAATGTTTTTTCTTGCTGTTCATTCTTTCTAAACTGTTTTTTAAATTTATTTTCTCTAGCGAATAAAATATCGTTTTTTTGCATGATATGAAAATAACAATCCCTATCATAAATCTTTTTGTTGCACTTATAAATTAGCAATGGATGAATTGTATATATTTATATATAAATTATTATAATAATATTTATAAGCATATATGTTTATATAGTCTACGCGCTATGGAAGCTGTTGAGCTGAACAAAATGCAAACAGAATATATTTGTATCTATTACACTGACGGGGGAACCTATGGACATGCCCACCTCCGATTCGAATGATTTCTATGTCGATCGATACAGCATAGCGAGCTATAAATCCTAAAAGAATTTACCCCCAAGGCTCTTGAAGATCCGATTTTCTGGAACACCAATTTTTCAGAAAATCTAAAATCTAACCAAAACCTTTCTTAATGAGGCATGATTGCAGTCCGCAAATTTCTGATTAAAATGAGACATCTACCAGCTCTACACGACCTTTCTTCGCAAAGTTATAGAATTTAGAAGAAAAACTCTAAATGTTCATTGTCAGCTCAAAGCTACAGGAATAAGAAATTAATTTAGGGCTTTATTTGTAAATTCTATAACTTTGCAAAGAAAAGTCGTGTAGAGCTGGTAGATGTCTCATTTTAATCAAAAATTTGCGGACTGCAATCATGCCCCATTAAGAAAGGTTTTGGTTAGGTTTTAGATTTTCTGAAAAATTGATGTTCCAGAAAATCGGATCTTCAAGAGCCTTGGGGGTAAATTCTTTTAGGATTTATAGCTCGCTATGCTGTATCGATCGACATAGAAATCATTCGAATCGGAGGTGGGTATGTCCATAGGTTCTCTCGTGAGTTTAAGCGAAAACAAGTATGATAAAATAATAGACTTATTCTTATTTTAATACGATAAAAATCATGTTTTTGATAAATACTCGGTACCATACATGGTTAATAAAATCTAGGTTAACCTTGTTCCAAATTTTTTGTTTTATTTGCTTCGGTAGTATCTCAATTTTTCTTATTTCACTGCAAGCGTTAGAATTGTGTAAAAAAAGAGCTTTTATTATTTTTGATTTTGTAACATTTATTTTTGCATTCTTATTCGACTTATCCAAAATGGTTAGTCAATTTGATCTAAACTTGATTTTCCCAAAATATAAACAGAAATAAATCCATTACAGCTATCAAAAAAGTCACTTTTCTCCGCGAAACTGCTGATAATGAACACTAGATGGAAAATATCGTGAGAAATCAGGAAAAAAAGTAATGATCATAACCATTACGTTTGATATTCTATTGTATATAATCAAAACAGAGCTCTTATCAATAGTTTTGTAGTGATAACCCTTCCATCATTCTGTTCGCGCCGGTGTTTAGTTCGAAGACTATGTTTTAATAATGTCTAATTGCTAACGTTAATTGTATGAGAAAGAAAAATCAAAGCCAATACGGCAGAAAGGAAGGCGAATATGCATCGAAATGGTTTAATCCAATGAAATTGAGGATCGGATATTATGTGCCAGTGTCAATAATGTTTGGCAATCGAGAACATCTCGAAAAATGTGTATTTTGTATTTTAATACTATGGATAATAATTTCTTTATCATCGTGTTCACAAGAAACAGTGAAGATCAGATCAATAACGAGAAAATCAAATGAATTCAATTGTATACGGACGATCTTCAGTTGGTATCATGTAAAAAATTGTTCAATATTTTCTATCATTTTAAAACCACTAATTACTATCTATAATCGACTGAAACATTCTTGTAGAACAACTCCGTTTGAAAAATTTAATCAAAATATTAATTTCTTACTAAAAATACTGGATAATAATACTCAACACTCTGTCATTCATAGTGCTTACTGCATAATAAACACTATGCATCATTTAAAACGTGATTTCCATTCATTTCGATATGGGCATTATCATTATCCTGTTATTAATTTTGAATATTATATATCATCTTCACACGCCTATTATCGTCACGATTATTTGTACGAGACATTTCATCTACCATACAGATATCATCATCAATATAGATTGTTAATATCTATTTTCAGACCACATTTGACATGTTTCAATAAAAAAGAGTTGACAAATCTGTCTTCAATAGATTCTATGTCTTACAAACAACAGTTCGACAATTTTTGTAAAGTTAAACTGTTTTCTATTAATTTATTTATTGATCAGTTTTGTCTAATGTTATATTTTTAGACATGAACAACAAAATATCATTTGCAAAGAAAACCCTATCCAGTTCTTTGTCAGAATTTATTTCAACACTCAGTTACACAATAAATCAAACGATCAACGATCATTCTCTTGTTGTTTCTTATCCGTCTCGTTATCGTCGTCAAACAACATCGTTATCAAACTTTTTAAAAATTGTTGGTCCAAAAGAAATTGTTCTTGCATTTATAGGCGATAATGTTTTGATCGATTTAAATGATCAAATATTTCCTACTGTTGACGAACTACCACCTCGTTATCGTATGAAATTTGCATGGTATAACAGCACAAACAATCTCGAATATCAAATACTTAATGGATCAATGACATTAATACCACTAATTGAAAGTAACTATACAGCCATATTTTCGATTAGTAAATCAGAAAGAAACAATCATATATTGGTACATATGAAAAATGTTCGTCGAGAAGATTCATTGAGAAAATTTATGTTTTATTATTCAGAAACAAATACTTCAACATTAGAAAAACCTGGTGAACCACGACGAATTATTCTCATGGATTATACAACAAACTTTTTTTCACCACAAAGCGTTTATATTAATCAAAATCTTTTGTTAAATGTCACAATTATACTTTACGGTGGTCATCAAACAATGCAAGGTGATGCAAATATCAATATTAACATGAATCATAAGAATAGTTCACCCGAATGTGCGAGCATACGACCAGTAGACACTCTGATCAAAAACGAATTTTATGATTCACATCCAACTAATCCATTTACATTACCAATACAAACAAAATATTTTTATTTCAGTTATCCAATTTATAATGGTGCTGGTAATATGTTACCTTGTTTCGAAAATATGGATATACAGATAAATATCATCGTACAACATGCACCAAAGAATTTGAAAACAAAAACAATAAATCTAAGACTTTTAAATCGTCCCTTGTCAATTTTTCATTCAACATGGACAAATGGATCAGTTTTTACATATGACTCAAATTCATTAACTATTTGGCCGTGTGGCGGTATTGGAATGAAAAATATCACATTTAATTGGACATTAACAACATCAAACAATTGTTTAAATAATATCGTATGGTCGGATGTTGGAGAACAATTAATTGTTAATACGAGTTCACTCAATTCATTAACATCATCGACGGCCACATTTTGTTGTTTAGCAACATATTTAAATCAAACGTTACTGAATTATTTTACGATAAATATTCGAAATAATAATACACAAGTGACTGGTACATCGAATTCTAATCAAACTAGTGCAATAGTGACAACAGGCACCACTTTAATAACAATCGTAACATCTAGTGTACCATTAAATTTTGATAGTAATAAAATACTACCACCAAATTTAAAAATAGCTACAATTATCGCTACCATCTTGGCAATGTTAGTGTTACTAGGATTTTTAGTATATGCAACTTATCGTCTAAGATACGAATTTGTTGAAAGAAATTTAGATCATGATGTTCTATATATTCATGAGTATATACATAGTCAAGATTGTGCATTGTATAATACAAATCCAAATGATAATGTTGCCGTGTTACAAATACAAAATTCATCAAAATTAATTCTAGATAAAATGGCCACGAGTACGAGTGTATGATGTAAGATCAACGTTTCTATTTTTTATTAGAAATAAATTTGAGCTTATCTAATAATTCAAACGATTTATACTGAAACAACGCGAAGTTAAACACTCCTGCTAGAAGTCGTATTTAATTCTATGAAAATTCTAGTATAAGCAATAGTACAGGATATTATATCGAGTACCCTATAAAATCCTGTCAAATTCCAGGACATTCCCTATCATAGAAATCTTAAATAATTTCCGCTACTACGATTATGATCACTAAAAATCCGACAATTCGATCTCTACCGTTGGGACGAGAAGAGAAATCCAATATACCTGGAAAGAAATTTTGAACCCTCACAGATTCTTCGCAATCATTAAAATATTTTTTTCTACCTGTTAAGGCTAGAAATTTATCTTTTGACACATATTAAGCCTTCCGAAGCCTTATTTTTGCCTATTTTGGAGCAAAATAATGCGTTCTGATATGTTTCTGGCGTTAGATTCTGATTCAACGTATTTAATTAAACAGAGTCGGATATTATTTTAGATCTGCGATTTCTGACACTATTTTGGCTCTTCTAACTCATTCACATGTATTAGTGCCGCACAATTAAACATCTTTATGCGTTTGAATGCCTTATAGTGTCGCATTAACCGAATTTATGAAAACTTTTTTAATAACCCCTTTATAATAGAAGACTACTATAGAAGGCTACTATTGAAGATTTTTTGCTGAGGTCCTCTATACGATTTTTCGCCAAAAATTGACTAGAGTTTCTCGCCAAAATGGAAGACTAGGGTGATTTTCTGTTATCGGGGGAGGTTACATGAAAAGGATCTGCAGAGGTTCAAAATTTCTTCCTGGGTAGGCTAACTTCGCCTTAATTAACACCACACAGGATACGAAATAGATAGTATTGCAGAAGTAAAATTCCACAAAAAGAAACAACTGTATGTTCATCTAGTCCTAAGGCTTTATTGATTTCTACTGGGGCGTACCTCGCATCTCAGAGCAGGAGATGGTCCTGCCAAAAATATTTTTCGTTCTTCCAGAAAAAGATGTTTTTTTGAACGAAAGAAAACCGTTTTCGCATTAAGTTCAAGCGAAGCTTTAGGGATAGTACCGAGTGAGATGTACAAGTGACTGCAATTTTTCTCTTGCTCATTAGTCTTTTGCGTGTGTCCTTCATGATACCCTAGGAGTCATTGCACGGAAGAGACGATCTGATACACTAGAGCTTGCTCAATTTTTTTTTTAAATTTAATTCTGATTTCGCCACTTTGTAGCCCTACTAAAGTTGAGTATATTCTGAAATTTTTAGCCTTTAGCGGTGTTTCATTGATCGGGAATAAATTTGTTATCTTGACACATCACTCTATTCCACACGTTTTATTACTTTTTGTATGGTCGACCATACAAAAAGTAATAAAACGTGTGGAATAGAGTGATGTGTCAAGATAACAAATTTATTCCCGATCAATGAAACACCGCTAAAGGCTAAAAATTTCAGAATATACTCAACTTTAGTAGGGCTACAAAGTGGCGAAATCAGAATTAAATTTAAAAAAAAATTGAGCACGCTAACTTGCCGCTATCGTGCAATGACTCCTAGACAAAATCCTACGCACTTCCTATCTATTTCCCACTAGGATCTTACAGGGTCCATCTACACGACTTCTAAATATTTTGAAAAGTAATATATTCGGGGTGGTCAGTCGGGAGGAGCAAAGTATTGACTGTAGCGCTATGTTTGTCAGTATAGTCAACAGCACGTCCCGTATAATCGTATCATGTTACAATCTTACTAGCGGATGCCGCTCGATATCCGATTGGTCTGTATAACCGTAATGGTAATTCTCTTTTTATTACGAAAATATTGCGAATGAACCTTGGTTTTAGATTAGATTTCTTGCGAAGCTGGGGCTCTTAGTAAAAAAAACTTAAGTCGTGATTTAAGTCTAAGTTTAAGACCGACATAAGCCGGGAACTTAAACCTTATTACGAAAAGCCTTAAGCTGGTGATTTGTTTACTTTTTGAAGGGCGTTGAACTTGGGACAAAAAACCGCAAAATAACGAAATATTTGTTCTCTAAACTTTTTTAAAAAGTTTCGTCGAATCGTATCGTTGAATGCCTGAGCTATTCGAAAAATGAGTCAATGACTTAAGTTTTCGGTCTTAACTTTAAGAGTACATTTTTTTATGACTTAAGTCATCCTCTGACTTAAGGTTTTTTTTGTAATACGGTTTGAATCTAAGATGAGGACTTAACTGTGACTTAAGCCTGACTAAAGACTTTTCGTAATACGACCCTCTGTGTCTTATTTTTATTCTCAGTAAGAAGCTGTTATTATGTGTTCAATGTTATGCTTGCTAATCAAAATAAACTAACTACGTATGGGTTATGTACAAGGTACAAGATGTATTGTTTAGCTGAACGGCATTGGCGACTCGTCAAACACGAGACGAATGATAACAGTGTTAATTGAAAATGTTAAAAAATGAAGAAAAAATATCATTACAGAGTTAATATAAAAGGTTATTTGTAATCTCTTCAGTCTTAAGAAAATTAAAAGTATCCGAAAAGTGACCATAGTCTGATTCCTCTCATGCAAGAGCTCAGTGAATAAAAGAGTTATGTTGTTTTCGTTTTTTTAGGTGGTATAACAAGATGTAACGGTTATTTGGAACGCAATTTCTAATTCATGTTCGTGTTATTTGTATTCTTATTGTTTATACCTAATTTTATTCAAACATGCGAGTTAACATTTTATAAAGACGATGAACAACCATTGTATTACATGTACGAAGGAGACAAAAGACAGATTGATGGTTCCCTGAACAATTGTTCCAAGTATTTGACAATCAAAACAATATCAACAACGAATAATTTATTAAAAAAAATGAGTGTTCAAAATGTAAATTCGACATCTGATGGAACATTTATCAATATTACTGTTCAAGCTAAACTCCTTGGTTTTGCCAATGTGACTGTTCATGTATATTTAGAGCGAAAAAATGAAACAGTATCGATCGATGAGAATTCATTAGAAAATCACGCATGTAGAAATTCATTTCCATATAAAGATGACCTGTTGAGAAATTGTCCATCGTTGATGTATGAAAATGGTTCCTATGTATTGAATAAAACAATCCAAATAGCTGTAAAACGTCGTCAAACAATAATCGATATTTTATTTACAACTATTGTTGTTGTTCTTGTGGCGATTGGCACATTTTGTATTGGCTGTGGTCTTCTAATTGAACAATTAGCATCCAACATTCGTCATCCATTACCGCTTCTTGTTGGTCTGTTTTGTCAATTTGTTTTTGCGCCCTTAGTAAGAGAATGATGATGCATTTTTATTTCAGTATTATCTGACTGATTCCGCCTTTTTTAGCTAGGCTTCGGGATTGCTCGAATATTAAAATTGGATCATCCGGTGAGTTTAGGTATTTTATCCACTGCAAGTTGCCCTGGCGGCGGTATGAGCAGCATTTATACGGCATTATTAGGTAAGGCTTATCAAAATACTACTCTAATTTATTAATTATCTTTTACTTTCAGGTGGTGATGTTGACTTAAGTATTTCTATGACTTTTGCAACTACAGCTGCAGCATTTGGTACGTTTCCTTTTTGGATATGGGCTCTTGGACGAACATTCATCGATTTTAAACTAGCGTAGGGTTATTCCTATCTCAACTACTTTCTAATCTACATTGGTTCATCGATATTTTAGAAAATTTCCATGGTGGAATATGTTTTTATCTTTAACGACATTATTAATACCTGTATTAGCCGGATTACTTACACGACGATACCGTCCAGTTATGGCTAATAGAGTGGGAAAATTTCTAAATCCAATTGGTGTTGGATTTTTAGTTTTTGTGCTAACATTCGGCGTTTATATTAACATGTATATTTTTTACCTAGTTGATTTTAAAATGATAATGGTGAGTTGTTTATTTAACACGTACAATATAAATCGTATTTTTATTATTTTAGGCATGCTGTTTTCTACCGTGGTTTGGCTTTATTGGAGGCGCTATACTAGGCCTTATAACTACTCAAGATAAAAAGAGAGCAATTGCCATTTGTATTGAAACAGGATTACAAAATACGGCTGCTAGTATCTTCTTTTTACGTCTCACATTTCCTCAACCAGAATCGGATATAGCATTAACAGCACCTTTGGTCATAAGTATGGCTACTCCAATACCGTTTATTTTAATGTTGATAGCTAAAAGCCTTTATCTAAAATGTTGTGCTAAAAAGAAGACAAATAGGAAAAATGTCTCATTATTGCAACAGAAAACCTTGACCGAAACAAAAAAACAACATGCAAAAACTTCTCACATAGAAAATGATAAAAAAGGACCGTCTGATTCTAGTCAAATAAAAAATATGGTAGAAGAAAATCTTCCCTCGTCCGAACCATATCCATTATTAGGTTAGAATTATTTATAGATTAATCTATTTTTGTTATCAGTAGAAAGTCAGTATTGATTTTTACATATTGATAGTGCCTTCCAAAGTCTTTGATATATTCTTAAGATTTTGTAAATATATAATTTCATTTATCCCATCTCTAGTTTATGATCTCTTATTCGAATTTTCTTTTATTTTATGTTTTGAAAAAGTGTCAAAGCATATTACAAATATCTAGTCTGGCATTTTGTAGTTTACTATGTCCTAATAAACGTCTAATAAAAAAATAAACGAAATATTGCTATTTTTCTTCATAATAATTATTTTAATTTACTTGTGTTTATTTCTTTTCTATGTGGGAATAAATTTGTAGACAAGAGTTTTGTCTTTCCAGTGGCATGTTTTTTGCAATATCTCAGCGCTTTTGTTGTGCTTTTTTTTTAATACTTATTTTGATGATTCTGTGAAAATCTTTTTTCAACTATGTGTTTTGTAAATCTTATTTTTGCTCATACCCTTGATATCTATTTTTTCATAAAACGAAGGCTTATATTCTCAAAAGAAAAAAGAAGAAACGCTGTTACTTTTATTATCTAATTGTTAGGTACAAATTTTGTGTGTATAGAATTTGTTTATCACAATAAAATTCTATTGCAAAAATTGATTTTAAAACCATATCTTATTATACAAAACAGCTTTCTCTGTTGGTTTTGATAAATGCGAAATGAAAACTACTTTTGAATAATTTTTATTATTATTCTTTTATTTTAGATTAATCTGTCTTATATCAGAATTTTTACAGCTGGCAACTCTAGTGGTGTAATTGAGAATACGCTGAAAAGATGTCTCGAATAAATTGTAATGGGTAAAGAACGGATCAGAATCATTTCCGTTTTTTCGAGCAGTTCTCTGTAATTTGAAGACTCCGCCCTAAGTTCATTCGATAGAGAATTTTCCGTTCTACAAGACTGTCACGTTGGATTGTCAAACAAAAAATTTCCTCTAGAGTAATATTTAAAACATCAACATATACTTAATGTTTCTAGTGCGACAGGCTTGTTCTCCCTCTTTAAAAATATGTTTCCGCTCATCAAAGTGATTTTGGGCAACTTCTTTTACATCAAATGATAAAGAATTTTGTCTTCTATCGATCTGATTGGTCTCGAAAGTTTTAGAGGTCGTATTCGAGTTTAAAAAATAGTTAAAATTATTTTGTTGCGGTGTTTTTTCAATAATTGAGATATTTCAAGTTTTTGAATAGAAACTTAGTTTCAAATATTTTTATTCTGGCATTTTCAAAGAGAGAATTCAATTCTGAACAGACGTATATGATTAGTTTTCAGGGATATTCGTTGAAAATGCACAAGACGAGAGAGCGAAACACAAAATTCAAGTTTTTCGTGCTTATGATTCTTTTCTTTACGTGATAATTGCTATCCGAGACTTTCCTCTAAAATTACGCTACATACACCAGAAAAAAAGTAGAATTCAGCGCAGAATTTTATGATATATTTGGAATTTTGATAGAATGTTTGTACGTTGCGGCAGGCTTTTTACTTTTCGGAGTGTCGCAGTAGGAACATTGAGTGTATGTTGATGTTTTAAATATTATTCTGAGGAAAAGTTTTTGTTTGACAATCCACGTGACACTCTTCTAGAAAGGAACATTCTCTATCGAATGAGATTAAAATGGAGTCTCCAAATTATGGGAAACTGATTGAAAAAAAGGAAATGATTCTGACCCGTTCTTATACGGTCCACCCATTACATGCCATGGCAAATTTTTATTCAAAATGTATATTTTTCGCTGTGCTTAAAAATAGAGAACAAATGAAAATGTCATTGCTACGTGTTTTAAAAACATCTACGCTTTGATGGTTTAACATTCAGCAACTGATAATTCTCAGGTACTTGCACAAATGATTCGCAAGTGACATTTTATGAAACACTTGCTGGTGTCTCTACACTACTTGTTAAGTAATTGACAGATAAACAAGTATCCGCTCGCAAGTACATGGACTAGAGACTTGTTCTTTTTAAACGAATGGGGAACTCATATTTTGACTTTCTTGTGTTTTATATACTTTCACTCGATGTTACTCTCTCAACATATCTGCCTGAATATTTTTGAAGTTTTTCACTCTATGTCAATGTTTTGCGGTAGTTGATGATTGCAGTCATCTTCAATTATTGTTTTTTTTGTGGTCTGTTTACTATCTGTTTCCAACATTCTTGTTGAACATAGTCTGATTTAAAATCTACTTTACTAGAGATGTCTGTCAATGTGTATGATTTAATCGGGGTTTGTTAAGTTTATGCACAATGTTATGAATAATGAGTCGGAGATAATTTAATGTTCACTGTCTTATCTACAAGTTTAA
>CAJNOQ010008487.1:0-11160 GCA_905250885.1 Didymodactylos carnosus | reverse complement strand
ATAACTTTGCAAAGAAAGGTCGTGTAGAGCTGGAAGACGTCTCATTTTAATCAGAAATTTGCGGGCTACAATTATATCTCATTAAAAGAAGGGTTTAATTATCTTTTAGAGTTCTTGAAAAACTGGTTTTCCAGAAAAGAGGGTCTTCAAGAGTCATGGGCCCGAACCCTTTTAGGATTTTCTTAGTCTCACTGAGTCCTACTTATAGCCAAAATATGGAGTCAAACGGCGTCCGACAGTTGGATAGGTTCCCTCGTCAGTCTCGAATATGAGTAGCAGTGTCACATTGAGTAATGGTTCTTCCTAATATTAGGTCCGATTCTATCCTCCCAGTCGAATATGGATGGATGGCCAGCTATTAGCATTTTAGCATGATCTTGATCATGGATGTCATCTCTCTCTCCACTATTCTCAATACATTGCAACCATTGGGTTTGTGTGTGCTGCAATGAATGTAGTTGAACAACACATGATCAACTTACGATTTTGTACTTGCTTCAAACATTCATCGTTACCACAAGTACTGAGCAATTGGTCTGATAAATCATGCTGCATCTCTCTTCGGGATATGAAATCAACGTTTGTATTCGTTCTGCTGTCAGTTGTAATCAGAGGACTGAATAGACATGATATTTTTGTCAACATCATTTAAGTGTTTTCATGATGACATTACTGCTTTGTGTTTTTCTTTTCTGCCATCAAGAGTCAACAGAAACGAAAGTCATTGTTTGATCTGTGACGTAATAGATAATGAGGAAACAGTTCTGCCAGAGTATATCTTCTGTGTAGAGGGACATGCCTTATTTCTTTAATTGTGCGAAGCTAGCTTCTCCTGGGTCGAGATAGTCTCTGGCAAAAGTTACCAACTGAAAACCTTTATTCTTCGGCTGGAGATGTTAAGTTATTATTACGTTCTCAAGTAACTCTTGTAAGGGCTCCCCCCTCAGAAATTATCTCTGATAACGTACATCCGATCTTGGCGAAACTTTCCATAAATGTTAGGTTCAATGAGTTACAGAAATGAAAAAGCTTTTTTGTCTCCAGGTCTTACCGTTTAGGAGTTTTTTAGAGATCAAGGTCCAAAAAGGACCCTAAACTATTTCCCAAGATTTTTTAATATACTTCAAGCTGAATAATTCGGATTTGTTTTATTTTAAACCAGACACCTAACTACATGCGCGGATTTTTCAATTAAGCCTTTGTTGGTTATCCAGGCAACCAACAAATTCCAAAACCGGAAAAATCCTTCCGAATCTCTAGGAAAATGCCTGTAACTTTTTGCTGCAAGGTCATACAGAGTCGTCCGAGGTCTTATTTTGATCAGAAAAGTTTTCTCTACAAATCTGTATGTTTAGAAAAATTTTAATTGCATAAGTAACCAGGAAAAAACTATTATTTGAAGATCCGGTTTTTCGAGGCTTCTAGAAAACTTGCTCAAAATCCGCGAAAAACCACTTTTGTAACCAAAAGCGATACGAATTCTGAAATTAGCCACTTCAAGCTATCTTTCCACATGCGTATCTCAAAACTGATTTTTTAACCGAAAATTACCATTCTGATGGAAGGGGGACCTTAAAACGTCATAAATGAAATCTTGGATTTCCAACTAAAACATTCTGGTTTTCGGGTAAATTAGAAAAAACGGGAACTCGTACTGGTAACTGCTATATCCGTATTCTTCTGCCTATATCTAACGTACGGGTCGGGTTGCACATCTTTAATTCTCATAGGTTCATAGCTAGGGTGCAAGGCGTAAGAAATAGTCTTTAATCGATAGCTGGAGAAGAGATTTGAAAAGCCTAGCGGAGAGTTTAAAAATATCCAAAGTGGCAAAAAACCATGAGAAAAACAATAGGTTTGAGAAAAATGCTGCCAAGTCATACTAATCGTTCAGCAGAGGGGTGCTGAAAGAAAAAGCAGGAGATAAAACATGCTTTTTTCTATGAAAGATGCCACGCTTGGAGAAGTTTTTTAAAAATAAAATTAAGAGGATCAAAAGGCCGTGTCTCTCAAAATACACGGGAGAGTGCCAGGGACTTTTCATGTGACTTTTGTCAATTGACCAAAATTCGCCTTACTTCGATCACTGATGAGAAATTTGCCAGAAAAAAGTACCTTTTTCGACTTTGTTGAAGATCTGTATGCCACGACAAAAGTACAGCTATAGCCTCATCAGTGATCTAAGTAAAGCGGCATTTAATCAGTTGACGAAAGTTACACAAAACTTTGGTCAATTGCCGAAAGTCAAACAAAACTTTGGTTATTGACGAGAGTCAGACAAAACTTTGGTCATTGACGAAAGTATAGGTGACGAAAGTCTCAGTTGACCAGTTTCTGGTAACTCATTGAAAATTGAGTTTAAAACCCAGGAACAATCAGAAAATCTACATATACTTTTGGATTTGCACGAAAGACGAAATGAACGTGCCATGCACCTAGCTAAATTAGAAACTCGTTGCAATGCCAAATCACCCCCATCCGCATTAAAACAGTTAGATATTAGATTACGGACATACATTGATCCAAATGACTCTGAGATAATGACTATTCGAGAAAAATGGGACGCAGCATTGAGAGAAACAAAACTGAAACTCACACAATACATGATAAAAGCGAAAAATCTTGAGATATTGCAAATTGGCAAAAAGATAGCATTAATAAGAGTCCATCTCAATGTTTACGCGCATGATTCATTTCTGTGTATTTCATATCGAATCGGAAAGAAAAATTTCTTTAACCGTACTACAACTCAATCTTTAAGCCTGAAAAATTTCTCACAGATTTCAATCCCTCTCTTGTAGGAAACTTTCTCTATCCATATGATAAACATCGGATAGTGTAGTGTAACCGTTTAATAGATAATTAATTACATTATAAGCAGGAATCAAACTAATTATGTGATGATCACAACTAATTATAGCATGAGAACTTGATGTAATATCATTTAAAGCTTACCAATTAACGTCGCATTTCAAATCAGTAGAAAGAAGTTGTGCATTAAAGATAACGTGACTTACGTACTTTCAAGGCGATTGACTTCGAATAACTTTATAAAAAATATGCATACGTATTTTGACACCACTTTTCATAAAATTTCTCCATTATGATTTCTAACTACCCAGGACAATGATTACTACAGCGGTAAATGGCCGTATACTACAGTTTATGATGATGGATACTGTAGTATACGTCAAAATACGAGTTGTTTACAACGAAATACGATGACGTCTACCGTGGAGAAGGATTACGACGTCGTATTTTATCTGGAATGGATATGTATTTCGTCGTATTTCGACGTATACTATAGTTTACGGCCGTAGAGCTTCGATCTGGGCTAATATTTCAAAACCTAAGAAGTGTCTTTTTCTGAAAAAATAGATCAATACATAGCGTAGACTTCAAGATAGCACAAAAAGTGGAAATAGGTACTGTTTAATTATTTTAATTTTAATTCCTGATGTTGGCAGAGCATGGACTAAATTCATAGTGAGTTTAGTCTTCTTCTGAAAATTGAATAAATGATGTCGCAATGAAAATTAACCCCTCTATAAAAATAAAGTACAAACTTTTGCTTTTCTTACTCATGTCATTCTATTATTTGCAATACATTAAACTAAAGTTACATGCATATCAAAATTTGATGGTTTTTTTTCTAGAGAAGAGGGTCTCGAGATTTTTACATATTCGGGATGAGTGCGACGAGTACGGCGTCTCGACGTTTTTTGTACCCGGATTGCCCACTATAGATTTTCACGGTATCTCACACTATATTGAGCTGTAGATATCAAACATACTGCGTTCACTTTTCCTTCCTTTGATCTTATTTTTCTTATGTCCAATGTTTTTTTCTTATGTGCTCGCGTATGTACAGCTTTATTTCTCTTTATAAAAAAGAACAAATTTTCTATTTTAATCTAGATGTTCATTGATTATATGTCCAAAAGAAGCAGTGCTCATCCGCTATTCATGAATTAAAATTAAATTAACTAGAGAGGACCCTTTCCATTTCTTATACGAGTTTGAAATACACAAGTTACACTATATACTCATGTATTTTCTAGAAAAAGATCCCTTTTAGTTTTTGAGATATGTGGCTCTCAATATTGGTGATAAACTTTTAATAAATCATATTCTTTTCTTTTATATTCTGCAGCTAGATAAACTGTTCTTTTTTACTACCAAGATTTTCCGGCTTTCTCTTCGGGTCATGATAATCAGTCATAATGTGTTCAAACTTTAGTTATTCAGTGAATATTCACATTAATTTTATGTAGAAAATAAAATAAAGTGGAAATGAAACATGAAAATAATATTAAATGAAAATTTGGTTTATTTTTTAGAAAAGCGTATCTTGAGATTTTTGTATATTTAGAATCAGTATTATTAATTGCGTGGTACAGCATGACTCGTATATATGTATATAGAACATTATTTCTCTTTAAAGAACAACATAAGGAAAGGCAGATTTTATATTTTTATTGATCATGTTCGTTTATTTTGTTCAAAAGAAGTAGTACTGACTATAATTTTATTCTTATTCTATCCACTTCGCGACTTAAATAATTAGAGAGGACCCTTTTCCATTTTTTATACTTATCTGAAGCATACAAGTTATACTATATATTGATCTGTTTTTTAGAAACAGGTCCCTTTCAGGTTTAAAGACATAGAATTGTCAATATCACAGATTAAAGGTAGTAAAATGTATGGATTTCACTTTAATTTTAAAAACTTCACGAATTTAGAATGATCAGCCGAACTTTCTTGATCACCTTTCTGAACATGGTACTCAGAGGAGCCAATGTTGAGCTTTGCTTTTTCTAAAGGAACGACTGAAATTGAAAAGTGAAACCTATACGTTTTACTACCTTTAATCTCAGATATTGACAGCTCTATATCTTAAAACCTAAAAGGGATCTGTTTCTAAAAAACAGATTAATACATGGTACAACTTGTATACTTCAGATTAGTGCAAAAAGTAAAAAGGGTCCTCTCTAATTATTTTGGTTTTAATGAACGAAGTTGACAGAATACGGAATAACTTACAACCAGGGCACATTCGATAATTTTATCTTTTTCTTACTTGGTTCGATAAACAGAAAAAATGTTCTCTATGGATGTTCTGTGCTCATATAACAAAAAAGCACTAGAATTAAGAATAGTATAATCAAAGAGGATAAAATAAAAACGACAGTCAAAGAAAATACCTGGTTACTCGATATTTTACATAAATTCCTGCACACGTTGCTTCCCGTTAGGATAAAAACTTGAAACAGATACTCTTTATGTGACCCTATTTACTTTGTCAGGATATTGAGGAAGCTTATACTGGTCTTAAGCATAAGCTGAATAAATATTTCGACGAAAATATGAAATTTCTTCATTTGTTATGTTTTCCAAATAAAAGTGTATGACACAGCGGCATCATTTTAGACACAACTTGTATAAATTTAGCATGTAATTAATTATATATAAACTGTTTACCAATTTGTAATTGTTTATTGTCAACACACAATAAAATTTCTCATCGCCGCACTAAAAACTATCTTCCTCATCGATATAATCCACAGATATTGCATGAAAATAGAATTTGTTCTCTTATTTGAGTTTAAGAAAAATGTCGTCCTATATGCATGTTGTGTGCTTCATTGGATTGGTTTTTCTTATTTGACACATAAGATATATATTCAACGACTTTTTTCCTGGACTTAATATAAGAGAAGAACAAATACTATTTTCATGGAATATTCAGTTTAGTTGGTATGAACATACGTCCAAATTTTGCCTGTTGGGATATTGTTCAAGACGTTGTGATTGAAAAACCAAAATTAATCACAAACATATTGATGGTTACATTTCAACAAAAATGACAACAACCATTAATTTGGAACAAATAACAGTGAAAAATAATACCTCTACGATTATTTATATTTTCAATTAGTTCAACGCCACAACAACATCAATATTTTTATTTAAATAAAGTATCTAATAATCAAACATAATTATGAATATAGTGGTACTTCAAATTTTAACATATTTGAATGATATAATTGAGCTTGTATCTGCTTCACGTTTGTTATTGACGGTAATTTAACCTAAAAGATGCAAAAAGTTTCGGTCAGTGGGAGAACTTGCTCTTTTTCAATACCTATCGTGACGGCGTTTAGAGCTTTCGAGAATAATAAGAAAACAAAGAGCAATTCTAAAAATGATTGAGATTTTAAAGGCAATGGAAACTTTCAATGGCTGCCAAATTCGATTGAAAATCATACTTGTTTATAAACATATTGGTTTACGTCAGTTTTAGAAGGTGAAGATAATAATGATGATTGTTTCAGCTGTACAATTATAACACTTGTCGTATTTGTAAATTTAACACAAACTTTTAGTGCGTTCATATTATAATGACCTTGAAGATGAACGAAAAAAATGTAATAAAAGGTCAGTGAAGTATCGAGTTTAAATTACTTTTAAAATCCAATGCCATAGTGATCTTGTTTTGATCAATTGTTGGTTGAAAAATACATTTATCAAAATATTCAAAATCAAATTCCTTAGATTGAGTTTGTTATCATTTCAATTGAGTTTTCATCAATCGGTCTTTTGATAACTAAGATATTACACGTTCAGTCCGGTCCCATAGCCTGAACATGATATATATCCCGATCAGACTGTTTTGTATATCCCCACTAGAATTGAAAAATCGTCAACGGTAGACCTTTAAACCAAGACTAGAGCACCTTTGATTCCAACTCAGTTTTTCATCCACTTTCTTTTCTATATTCACTTTTCTGCAATAACGTCAGGACTTTTGCGGTAATGATTGTTTTCAAAATATTTTGCAAAAATATCCCCATCAGGATATAAATCTGTGATATCCCGTTCGGGATATAGAGTATACTCCGAACGAGATATCGCTCGTGAGATCGGACTGACGGTGTAATAAATGCACTTATATTTTGAATATTATAATCAACTTGTAACGAAAATTCGTTAGTTTTTTGTATATTTAAAAATTAGCAATTAACATTTTTTGATTCAGCTTCTCGAGAAAGCTGTAGAACGGAAGAAATCATAAGATCCAGCTTTAAATGCCAGCCAAAGTATCAACAAATAGGAGACGCAACTACTATTTTTAAAAGATGCGAGAAGAAAAAAAATCATAAAACATACCTTGAACTTCTTGATCAGTTTTTTTACCCATTACTAATAGATTTTGATCTTTCTACAATTCAATTAGTTATTTCACTTTTTAACGCAGCTGCAAAGAGTTTATTTAATTTTGTTGTAATGCTCTAAAATCTACGCAAAACTATTTTTTCAGGTTTTGGAAGCGTGCGAAACTAAAAGTTTCAACGTAAAAAGCTGTTTTTCCTTCCTTCCTAAGTATACAGCAATTTTCTAGAAAAGAAGAGCATTCAGAGAGGAAAAGTTATTTTGTCTCACAGTTGTGCTATTTTCTTCTTGACAATTTTGGAATCAAAACCCAAATGCACTTTCTTGCTTGATTCGCGGCGCGAATGCGGATCGCGCTAAAATCGCGCAACTCACGCCACGATCGCTATTGTCGCGCAACGTTCCCGACCAACTCTTATTTTACAAAAAATTCGTAATTCCCGAACGCGACGCGAAAACAGCGACTTTTTAGCGATCACGGTGCGACTTCGCGATCCGAGCGCGAGCGCTGTAAGAAAAAGTTGTCACGTCGCGATCATATATTCCTCTTACGATCAGAGATGTGCAGGGCGCCCTTACCCTGCTCTACAGGGTAGGGTAGGGCTAGGGCTTCAAAGTCACAGGTAGGGTAGACCCAAGGCTTAGTCTAAAAAAGATATATCGTGTACAACATTGAGGTCGGTCGTTAGCGACAGTTATTTTATCGGATGCAAGACACCCATTTTTGGTGCAATTGACAATATAAAAAAATCAACAACAAAGGCTGAACGAAGAAACGATCGATGACATTATGTTGCTGCGAAATTTTAAACTGAATTTTTATCAATATATGGTAGGGCTAGGGCTTCATTGCTACAGATTAGGGTAGGGCGAGAGCTCAAAAACTTTTCGCAGGATAGGGCAAGGGCTCCGCAAACAGTTACCCAGCACATCTCTACTTACGATCGGGACATGATACAGCGTCATGGCGCGTCTCCCGTGCAAACCCTATTCACCGTTTTGTTTTGCTTACGCGCCTGATATATAACTCTTACTGATTTTTCGAAAAATTTTCAAAATCTCATCACATCTTGATAATAGCTTACGGCATGACTAATATAGTCTTGTGTAGTCGCGTCGCGCGTACACCAATCGTCTGCGTTTGCGGTAAAAGTAGCGTGAGAGAGAGGGGGCAGCGGTCGCCGGACCGCCGTAGTGCCAGATCCGCCACCGCGTGGCTCATTTACTGATATTAGACGGCAAACGCGAATAAATATAGCTATAGCAAAATATTTGAGAGTCATTGATTTTTGTTTGAGCGCGAAAAAATAGCGTCTTATTTCGCGAGTCTTACAGCGAACGTGTTGCGCGATTCTACCGCAACATGCGATGAGACAGTGGACTTGGGAAGAGAGTATTCCCAGGTCGACGAAATCGCGGTATTTTTAACAATTAATCGCGATTCTTGAAAAATTGCAGATTAATTGGCGATTCCGATGATTTTTCTTTTCTTTAAAAATCGGCAATTAATTCCGATTAATTGTTGATTTTAAGCGATTAAATGGTTATTGTTATTCACCATTTTATTTTGCAGTAAAGTATGTATATAAGAAACGCGATTTCAACGAGAAATATACGTCTATTTAGACATCTTTTTATTTTACAGTAAAACGGAGTTGTCAAGTCTTCTCTACGATCCCTCAGAGCTTTAAGTCGAGGAGCCCAGTGAGCAGCTGGTATCCAGGGAATGTCTAAAATCGACTCGTCGGAAAGACTCGGACTTCAGACGGTACTAAGACCCTTGCTGAATGACGTACATGTCATTATACATAATAAACAATGAAAAAACAGAAAAAAATGATGGATTCGAAGTTATTACCAAGAAAAAACTCGTCAATCAATTGCGATTAATTGCTAAAATCACCAAAAAATCGGCAATTAATTGCGATTAAGCGCACGATTAATGATTTTTCATTATTAATTACCCATTTTTATGCGATTTTTAGTACATAGGTTCATTATAGTAAAATCGACTTATTATACATACGCTGAACAGAATCGATCCAAATTTTTTTCTGAATAGCTTATTGAATGAATGTACGGGGAGCAAAGTATCTCTTTATTCAAATCAGTTTTCGCATTTTGGCACGAACAGTAGCGCGTTTAAAATGGCACCACTGTTCGCGCCAAAATGCGAAGACTGATTTGTTTAGTTGAATATGGTGTCTATGCAGAGATCTCAGAATGAAAATGTCCATTACTCACAACAGTGTGAGTAATGGACACAAAGGTTGAGTCATCATATGAGTTTTCTCAGTGTAAGATTGCTTTGCCGTTTGAGTCTTTCAGAATGTAGCAATGATCATTTCGATCCTGTTTGACGCACAGAGAATAGCGGCACAGCCAGAGCACCTCAATCACAAGATGCTAGGCTGGCTCTGGCAACGAACTGATCCGAGTGTCAAGTATCTACAGACACACATTCACTGCAAGTCCGAGCGTGAATGTTTTCTTTACATACGAAAAATGTTATCTTATTGGCAAAACTCACAGGTGAAACGCAAACACAACTCCTCTCACTTCTATTCTGAGATCAAATGACAGTAATGTTTCGGATCAGAACTGAAAAATACACGAACGAAGAACCTAAAGAAATACATCTGAGATACTTTTCACTGGCAAAGACAATATCACACTTTAGACAAACAAATTAATAACAGTTTAACTTTGTGACACTAAAATGAAATGGAGTTCAAAGCTCAAAACACAGAAATAAATTGCTGTGTACTTTGAAGAAGGTGCTCTAGGCGAAAAGCTCTGATTGCTTCATGTTCTCGTAGAAAATACTGAGTAAAACATGATGAATCTAGTTAAAAAGAAATTAAACTATCGAAAGAAGGTTACGAAGGGTGTTGTAACATAGTATATTTATAGTGGGTTGTAAGACATTCTGATCTTTATCTCGTTATAATACAATTTTTTTTCAAGAACAGAACAACGCGATACATTATTTAATCCGTTACATCGCCTCAAAATTTTTTGTAATAAGAAAAGTGTGCTAATAACGCACTTTATCGTCCACTTAAAAAACGGACTTTAACGCGTTATTAACGCAACGAAAAAACCTCATGGGCAGATTTATTAAAAGCAGCACCTACACTGTAAGGTTGGAAACTATTTATGGAAAATGCTCGGTGAATTTCAAAGAGTACCTATGGAAATTCCTCGAGGATTTTTCAGTTTATAGAAAATTGTCATTAAATTTCTATCCATAAATATTTTTCAAGAAAGTCTAAATTCCTTTTTGATTTTCTATAAACTGGAAATTCCTTGGCGAGTCTACACCGAGTGGCGGTGCGACCAGGTTGTATGGGGGTTGACCCCGCTCATGCTTTTCAGAAATTTCTGGTGAACGTCTCCGATTTTCGGACCTTCCTACAGAAACTACGCGCCACCACTGTCTCTGCCTAAATCAAAATTCTTGCTGGCATAGGCAGTCATGTGATCTAAAGTAGAAACTGTCAAAGTTGATTTAAGTATAATATGGGTGTCTCTTATACCTACACTGATTGCAAAACAAAAAGATGAATAAGTATTTGGTCTAGAAATTCCTGGGCGAATTTCCACTTTATACTAGTTTATAGAAATCAAAATCGAATTTTCAGATTCTTGGAAATTATTTATCGAAATTCGATTGATTTTCTATAAACTCGAAAATTCGCGGCGATTTTCCAGTTTATAGAAAATCCTCAGAGATTCTCCACCTTTTTAGAAAATCGAATTTATGGAAATTCATGGTGATTCGGTCGATTTTCTATAAACTGGAAATTAATTCATGGTTACAGTGTACGGCTAGTCCAGCTAACGGCCTCCATTTTTTGCTCTTTTTCGAAAAGTTATTGCAATAAAGCTGCAAACTAATCTAAAATGGCAACTAGATGATTAAGTAGATTAAACATTTCTCTACAAAAAGAAAAGTGTATCGGGGGTGTAACTTTATTTGGT
>CAJNOQ010008486.1:0-11161 GCA_905250885.1 Didymodactylos carnosus | reverse complement strand
AAAAAATGAAAAAGAGAAGCGTTTTTAACGAATTACTGAAGAAGTACGAACAGTTATATAACTCGTGACCAGTTATCACGTACAGTTATGGCATTTAAGAATGCTCATTTTTTTTTTTTGTCACAATTAACTTTAAACTTTTTTTGTTTCGACAAATAGATAGAACAAACATTTGTCTACAAAATGAAACGTTCCACAAGTCTCAACGATTCTTAATAACCGTATTATAATAATTCTTCTGGATGCCCTAATATCAGGTTTATAACTGGTGCATGCCTAACAATGATCTGTATTTTTTCCCGATGAACATAGATACAAAAAGAGTTCATTAGAAAACGATTTCATTTCAAAATTCAAAAGTTATCTAATCAATTTTCTAAAGTTTTTCTTAGTGTTATTCGTGCGAGCTCGTCTTGTACACCGTGTATTTACTTAATTAACATTTTTTATTTGATATTCACTGGATCTTTACCGTTTTTACACTATCAGAAGCGAGCAATTTCATAACATCTCAAAGAAGTGAATTCATTTTTGAATAAAAGTAGAGATCTTCATTTTTTTCCTGGAAAGCTTTCGTTGATGCATAATAGAAAAGCATACACATTTTGTATGTGATTCTACTTATATTCATCTATATTTTGAAATCTTACCATTTCTAGATTATTATTCCTAAATTTCCGTTTTTTGTCTTATTATCAATTTTTTATTCAACATGTCAGATGAACCAGTCACAGTTAACGAAAAAGTTGAGAATGATTTGAAAGCTGGTCATGCTCCGGCATGTAAGTGAAGATTGTTTTTACCATGATATGATCATTTCTACCATTTTGAATTCATTTTATTTCCAGTAAAAGTTGGAGGTATGCGCGTAGCTCAACCACGTCGAACATCACAAAATGAAGATAAAGATAAAAAAGCGAAAAGTGGAGCTAATGAAGGTACTGGTAGTGCTGGTGATAGTGAAGGTGGAGAAAATGCACAAGAAGCTGGTGAAACAGCGGCTGAAGGTGAAGAACAGCAAGCAACAGGAACTGCTGTTTCACAACGTGTAGCAGGTCAAATGGTTAGCGGCACGTTTGTTCCAGTACGTATGATTTTCTTTGATCTTTTTTTTTTTGCGTTTACTCTTATTTTTCTTTATTTAGATTCAAGAAGCATTTCCAACCGAAGCAATGAAACATATGCAAGAGAAACCAATACCAAAACATGACTATCATTCTGGTTCAAAATTTAATCAAACACATATTGTTATGCAACAACCAAGAAACCAGTAAAAGAAAAATGAAATGAAGAACATAAGAAAAAGGGCATGGAAAATATTTTGTCTACGCCTATGGATTTAGTTTTTTTCTTCTCTTATTATTGTTATCATTAAAAGAACTGATATAAACATTAATTATCTTGTTATTTGTTGTTATACGTTTTTCAAGTGTTTCTAATCACGTGTGTTATAGTTTGGTATTTTCGTATTTTAGAGAAGAAAAATAAATATCTAAAACATAAAACGACTATGATTTTTTACGTCACTCTTGTTTTTCAAGCCAAAAACGTACTGAAAGAAACTGTTTACTAATTTGCATTCTAACCGCAGAGTGAGTCAGTTGATATACGGTGTACGTTAAGAAAAATTCTAATTGTGACATCATTACAAGTAGTATTTCACATATTACAGATGATATAAAATTACCCTTGGTAGAACATTCATAGATGGCTTTAGATAGTCTACATAATACAGCTCCGCATGGACCTAAATTCTGAGCCAGTCGAATCCACAATGCAGAAACATGTTTTTTAATCATTACTTCTCGATTCGACTGAATCCAAAAATTTTTTTCGAATCCAGACCAATTCACGATCTTGAAAGTTTGAGTACAATCTAGTCCGAGTCCATGAGCTCAAAAAATTTGCAATACAGTCCAGTTTATGTGGACTGCACTGGACTATGGACTCAGTCCAGTCCACACGGAGTTCTACTGCATACCGACTCTCTGTAATGTTCCAGTGAGTATTTAATTGTCTTACAGTACGAATTGATAGGGGCTGAACATTTTTTAGTATCTCATATCTTTTCTTTGTTCATATAAGATATGAATATGAAGTAAAGCTGCTGATGAATTTTTGTTAGATAAGAAACTCATTTTTTCACTTCACCATCCAACACTGAGGTGCGTGATCTAATGGATGTAAATTATGTAGACAATTTGTTATTTCAACATCTTTTATAAAAGTATCATTACTTAAGAGTCATTATCTGTAAGAATCACTAAGATTGAGAAGTTGATGATCTCATTTTTAAGTCCTTTAGTTTTTGAGTTACGGTAGTAGTAAGTTGTTTCGCTTCATGCATTAAGCAAAGAAGTAAAAAGTATTTTAGAAATTTTTTAAACAGCCTGTTTTGTCGAGCTCAACGAACTAAACATTTTTGCTGTCGGATGCGCACCATAATGATGTAAAATGGTTTAGCTAGAGAACCACTTACTGAAGGATATTTTTTGCATTTATAAACTTTTTTATTTTAGTCTATTTTTTTTTCTCGCTAAAACTTCAAATAGAAATCTGAATAAGCAGATTTATTGCATTTTTCATTCTCTGCACAATGATCTCTTCAAAAACTGTTCATCATTTTTTCTTACTGAAATATTTGGTTTACACGATTGAGCATACTAGTTTTGGATTCTATTACTTCAAGGTCCATTTTTATAAAAACTTTCTATCAATTATTATCGAATTTATTATCAAATTATCGTCAATGTTCAAGTCTTTACTATGTACGATGTAAAGTTTCAAAAACTTCATTTTGGATAATAGTAGATAACAAATAGGACCGCTAAGAACTAGTTATTTTCAAATCAACTTTAGATAAAAGATTGAAATCAACAACAGATATTTCGTGTTTTTTATTGAAAAAAACAGTATCTATTCTAGACAATGATAACGACACTAACAATACTCAATCAACAAATGAAACTTGCAGTATACAATCGAAAACATTATAATATGAACAACGTCGTCTCGGTCATGTTTACAATACATCATTATTAAATTATCGTACGAATGGTGTGGAACAATAGAAACTGCCCCATTAAGTCAATTTTTCCAGGGACTTTGCGAATATTCACCATTTGAAAATCCAGCATCATGGCAATAGTAGGATGGTCAAGTTGCACGAATGGTAAGTTACCAATTACGATGTTTCAAAACTTTATCAAAGAATTTTCACAGTAACTGGAATTCTCACAACTATAGATAAAGCACAATAACGCTAAAAAATAGTACATCTGCAAAATTTACTTGAGATTGGTCATTTTTCGTCAGTTCTTCTACTTTCTTTCATTTCTGATCTTTTCATCAACTTTCAATAGATATATGCTCATATATATATCAGATTTATGTTATCTTCTATATAGTTCGATCGTCTAGAAATTGTTCAATACAAATTGGAAAATATCAATGACAAGAGTGATCCATTTACACTACTGAATTTGAATGTAGAACAGAATGACGATAGTATGAATGAAAACCAAAATCAAAATTGATCAGTTATTTGAGACTTATTTTATATTTTTCTTCTCTAGTTGTTTTATTTTGTTTTCTTTTAGTTAAACTGAGATCTTTATGATTATGTCATTACATATGTGACCATAGGCCATGTATATTTATACTATTAGTTATATCAACTTTGTTGTTTTTTTTTCTTATTATATTTATAAATAGATAGATAATTCTTTTTTTCATAAATATTTTGGTGCAATGTTTTTTCTCAAGTTTTAGTCTATTTAGTCGATTGTTTTGATTTATTTTTAAGATGAATTTAAGCTGGATATGATTAGAAAAGAGAAAGGAAGAATGTTGGGTTCGTCAACGCCCACCTCACCAGTGTCACCAGCTCCGCCAACATTTAATGATCAATTTGCAAATATAATAAGAACTTTTCGTTCACATTGTCTTCTATTGCAAAAGCTACTAAATGATACTGACAAATCCTACGATGAAATTACTAATACAAAAGTTTTGCCTCCAGGTAAGATAATAAATTGAATTTTGTAGATCTATTTTATACTTACTACTCGATCTATTGCTATTGAACATCAGTCTAATGAGTGCGGCACGTTCAAACTTTCTTGTTTATACTCGAGCAAACAATAATCTCTGAAGAATTTCTATTTTTGTTTTTCAGAACAAGCTGAAACAATACAACTATTAATTAATGATCGTGATTATCTCGAATCATTGATAACACGTCCATTAGCTTTAATTGTTTGTTCACAAAATTATTCGGGTAAAGCACGTTTTGTCAATGAATTACTTCATGAAAAATTGTTACCCGAACCACCAGCCATCACAAAAGATGATATTGTTCGTATGATCCGAATAAAGGTAGAAATGTGTGTTTTTCATTTTAATTTGGAAAATAAATTATTCTAATCTTTTTTATTGCTTCACTTCTAGCATAGTCCATCATTTGGTGCTAGTTTAACATTATTTGGATGTTTTGAATTACTTGATACTGAAAAATTATTTCATGATGTTTCATGGAAAACTGTTCCTAAAGAAGAACTAATGATTAATGATAGCGATGATGAATATACAAATGGTGAAACAGCTACATTCGAAATACGAAAACCAATTGATTTATTAATAGACGATTTACAAATTGTTGTAACACCTAGTAATCAAAAACGATTGAATATGGAACAAATCTATATACAAATAACAGAAGCTGTTACACCCGTTTTTATCTATGTTATTGATGAAGAAACATTGTCCGAGAACGATACTGATGATCTAAGACGTTTTCGTGCTATTGTACCAAATGAACCCATTTTATTTATTCGTTCCATGGATGATAGTAATAATAAATCAAGACCAAAAATGTCAGAGTATGTTTTTTACAATTAGAATTCAAAATACTATACATTTACACTTATTTATTTTAGAATATCTTTATCGCCAGGTTTCATACCGAGAACAAAGAGTGAAACAACATGCGTACACATATTCAGACAATTATGTGATCTTGGCTTTTTATCTATGATGAGCACAGAAACAACTGATCCAAGTGAAATATCATCACCATTATTTGAAAGTGATATGATTGATGGATGCCAAAATTTTCCATTATTGTTAACTTATATACGAAAACATCTTGATCGTTTGTGTATTCGAGCGGGTAATGAGATCTTTAATCTTATGTGAAAAATGTATGCAGGTTTTTTTTTGTCTCAGCTGGCATATTGCAACGTTCCCATGAACTTTCTTTGGATTTATTCAACAATAGTGCATTTGATATGGCACGGTAAGTATCTCAACTAGTAATGTTACTCTTGTCAATATTGTGTGTATTTAGAGATATACTGATCACACCAAAACGAATATCATACGCACGTGAAAAAGAGAAAAATTTATATGAATCACTCATTGCATTGACAAACTCGAAACAAAGTGAAATACAAAGAGTTATATTACAAGCGGCTGATGATATGAGAGAACATCTCACAGATCAAGCTGCTCAACTTGACATAGCCGGTAATTATCAAAAGATACAAAAGTTTTTTACGCTAATTGTTTGCTGTTGTTAGGTATTGAATTATCTGATGATTTAACTGTTAGACATTCAAGAGATTTGAAAAAGTGTACAAGTGTTATACAAGAATTTGTACTCATACAGTTAAATCAAACCATAGCTAATAAATTAATTGATTCAATTGAAGTATTACGTGAAAGCTATATAGGTTTGTACACGTGATAGTTCAACCATATGTTTAACATTTTCCTATTTTCCATTTAGGAACATTAACTCGATGTTTACGGAGTTTGGAAATGACTGAAGAAGATCTCAATGAACAATCGGCTAGTAAAGCATTACAAGGAGTATGTTGTTTTATTTAATACAAATTTTAAGCCTTTTATTAAATAATATTTTGCTATTTAGATCCTTCAATCGGCGTATCAGGTTAATATTACAGTATCAACAAGTTCTAATTTATTTAAAATTCTCATTGAGAAAATGAAAGAAGTAAATGTGAACATTTGTGTTGCAAGTTTATTTGTTTGGTTTTGATTTTTCTGGTTTCAGCTATTTCGTACATTTCATTGGTCGAGTTCACCTCGAATTGATCCACAGTTTAAACAATCTGTTGCATTGAATATTTTAGATGGACTTAGTGAATCAAAGCAAGTTACTTTCATTTTTAATCTTCAAAGATGATAATATAAGACTATTTGTAGATTGGCAAAGTCCGTATGTACACAGTTGAATGATAGAATAAGAATGTCACATGATAGTTTTGAACACTTATTAAAACAATTAGAAAATCGTCACAATGGCAGATTGCAACGTACAGAGGAGAAACAACAACGTGTAAGAAAAGAATTAACACCAAAAATAGCGCGTCTGGAATTAGAAAGTACATCGTTAAAAGATCTTATTCAATATGGTAAAATAAACATCGTCTAAATACAACTATATACTAAAGTCTCGTTCTTATTCTCTAGGTATGCCAGTACAAGGACGAGAAATTGGTCGAGGTCAATATGGAGTGGTTTATGCATGCGAAAGTTGGGCAAATGAACGATCGTGTGTAATAAAATCAGTTGTACCACCGGATGATAAACACTGGAATGATTTAGCACTAGAATTCCACTATCTAAGACGTATCCCGGATCATCCACGTGTCGCACGTTTAATTGGATCGGTTATAGAAAGTACTGATCGTGATCAATCAGCTGTCCTACTTGTTCTCGAACGTTTAAAAAGAGATTTGTATGCGGCATTAAAAAATGGCATTGATTTTTTAATCAGGATGAGAATAGCACTTGATGTTGTCGAAGGTTTAAGATATTTACATGGTTTAGGTTTAGTTCATCGTGACATTAAATTAAAAAATGTTTTGGTATGTTATTTTCAATATTTTGGTTCCATTTTGTTATGTTATGCTTTGTTTTGCAGTTAGATGAAACAAATCGTGCTCGATTGACTGACCTTGGTTTTTGTAAACCAGAAGTAATGATGAGTGGATCACTTGTGGGTACTCCAATTCACATGGCACCAGAATTATTTACACTTAAATACGATCATACAGTAGATATTTATGCATTTGGCATATTATTATGGGTAAGTTTGAAGTTTTATTATTGGAATTATTTTATCGAACATCTTATTTTAGTATATTTGTTCAAATAGTGTTAAATTACCAACAAATTTTGATGTTTGTGGAAGTAAAGATGTTTTATGGACAGCAGTAAAGAAAGGTACAGTATTACAATATAGTTAACACTTTTCTAATGAACTCTGTATCTAGGTTGTCGACCTGAACGATTGATGAATTTTGATGATGATTGTTGGCAGCGTAAGTATTAACAAGACCATTTTCTGGTATTGAGTATAAGTGGTGTAACTTTTAGTGATGACACGCTGTTGGGACCATACTCCCGCAAATAGGCCCTATCTGGGTGAGGTGCAAGCAATAATTGAACGTGTTTATGAAAAATATGCATCTGCTACATCATCCACACCACCAGTACTATCAACAACAGCAACCTGATATTGCACATACAACTCGGATCACTTCCACTAATTCTTTGTTTTTTATTTTACCAACAAAATTCATGTTATTGTGTAGTTTCGTTTTATAGAGTAAACTAATTTTTGTTTTTACTGGACTTTATCGTTATTTGTTTGTTCTTTGTCAGTTAATTCTTTTTTGATCAAATCTGTTTTTCTTTTGTGTATAATCAAATATTCATATCTGTTCCTTTTACATATTTTTATAAAAATTGACTTGTTATTCTTCTGAAAACATCACTAAAGAAAAGATAAAATCCTGTTAAATGTGTGGAATATTTCTCCCCTCTCGCTTCATGTTGTCTTGTGTATTGATTATTCAGAATGCATTTATGTCGACAGACATTGTGTTTTTGCAGGGGATTTTATTTTGTTTCTGGTTACTCATATGTTTTTGCAAAATGTGAGCCGCGTGATCTAGAGAACTACGTAACGTAGAAAACTTCTGGAAATGGGAGGATATTCTCTTGGTAGTACAGACTGATAGTTGCACGTTCTTTTTTCAAACAAAAGTTCAGATTAGGCGCCGTAAGCTCCATAAGTGGAAGAAAAATGTGTTTTGGGCTTAGAAACTTTTCGTATATTTATAAGAGTTTAATGAATGAGTTATCAAAAGCCTATCTCTATGAAAGATGCTCGACACATATCACCTATCCAAATGGTACAAGAGAACCATACCAAATTCTGTTACTACCCCATAAAAATACTACGAAAGAATATAAAATGATGCTTCGTTATGAGGCATTTACATGGTATTATTTTGTTCTCGGACAAGGTGAATTCTCTGACCATCAAGCTAATGCCGAATATCGTATTAGACGAGAAAATTCAGAAAGAAAAGAAAGAATGCACCAAAAACACAGTGCCACTATTCATGCAATGTTGCTGCCGAAAAACAAGAAACTCTCTGGTCCGTTTTGTTGGTCTATATAATACAAAATAATCATATGATCTAATTTCGAATCGACGAACTGTCGTCTTTTCGTTCCAGTATTGCTTGCAAATATCGTTGTCTCTACAGCCGATTTGATGCTGTATCCAAAAGACGATCAGTGGAAATATGATGATTCAAGCTTATAGCTAGGTTAAATTATGAGCGTGGAAATGTGTTATGACAACTAACCGCTAAGCAACAAATACTGATGAAGCAAGCGGCTGAGAACAGCAGACCACTTCAAGCAGAGGAACGGGTGATGGTAGCTGAATTGCTACGACGGCTTCAGGAACAATGAGAAACACAGTAACTAAACAGTTACCTTTTACTGTGATTCACATTCCTCATGAGAGTCATTTCTTTTTTTTGAAGTACTAGAATGTTACAATGCTAGGTTTTGCAGACCGCAAGGGATTAGAAGTATCCAGCTAGATCATCATAGCCGAAATACATCCTGAGTGATCTGTGGCGATGAAAAATTAGTGGAATCTTCACTAGATTCTGTAGAAAACGGTTGTTTCTAGCCAGAAATCGGGAATGTTGAAAAATTCTTGGATTAACTTGGCTTGATCAAAAAGGTATCTCGAATCTCGTGGTTAGCCTACAAATAACTGAAAATGGCAAAATTCGATTTTTATGCCTTTAGAAAGCGGATTTACTTAGAATAACCGCCTTGGAAAATCAGCGAAATAATAGCGAAGACAGAAGTATAGAAAACGTTCGTCTCTAAGACTTCAGTTTTTCACTACTCGTAACCCTGACTTTTCTGAACATATTCTGTTACAAACATATGCCTAGATTTTCTAAGATGCTCGTAGGTCAAACTCGTGAGTGAAATTTCTTTTTGACTTTATTATACATATTCTGAATCGCCAGTTTTTCGAAACTTTTAGCTGATTTTCATGTTTTGATGAAAATCTCGAGCATTTTTCAACGCGAAAATTCGACAAAACATGAAAATCAGCTAAAAGTTTCGAAATACACATCATTCCACTCAACTTTTGATCCTGATTCCGAATATGATGTTTTTATTGCTTAAAACTTGAGTTCTGATAAAGAAAATTGAGAATTACGGGCACAATTGAGAATTTTTTCCATCTTATTCAGAAAAAATGAATTTTCTCAGCAATGGAAAGGAATTTTAAAAAAAGCTCTCCGTACTTTTAAAGCTTATCACTTGGGCTATCTAACGGTATGTGAATGGGGGACCTATCCTTTAACCCAAAAAACTAGATAGATTTGCAAGCTGAGGGTATCGACCGCTGAGCTTAGCCAGTTCTGAGCTAGAGACCTGCACGGGTTAAGAAAACCTAACCCGAACCCGACCCGACCCGACAACAACTTAACCCGAATCCGACCCGATAACATCTGAATCCGAACCCGACCCGACAGCAACTTAACCCGAACCCGACCCGACCCGATGAAAACAATCTCACCAGAAAACTGTGTTTGAAAAAGAATATAGACTTGTCTTGTTAGACAAAAGTTTTTCGGTGCATATTGTAGAATCTCGTAGTTCAAAAACAAATTTTTGAACGACTTCTGATTGGTCATTTCGTCTAAAAGGTTAATCTATTGAAAATTCCTCAGTACACTTGGTCAATAGATTATCTTAACCGAGATGATGACCACATCCTTTTTCTCATTGGTCAGTCAGTATCACCTAATACTAAGATAGCAAGTAGAGAGCATTATAGTAAAGTCTTCTATGTACGGGTGTTTAAAACAGTACATTGAAAAAAAGCAGTAAGGGATGTATTGCCATTAATTTCAGTGCAGGAAGTACTCTCTTATGTGCAAAGAAAGCAATCATTAATAGACTTAGTGAATGCAGCTGTTCTGAAACAAGTCTTTCAACTGGAAATTCCAGTAGAGATAACTTTTTCAATCAGTAATACAAAGCTAAAAATATTATTTATATTTTAAATTGCGTCGCCAAATATTCTACCCGAACCCGATCCGACAACATCTTAACCCGAACCCGACCCGACCCTAGGATCGGGTTCGGGTCGGGTTGCAGGTCTCTATTCTGAGCTCAGCCAAAATTTCAGTTTTGACCAAACGCCATTGAAAGAGACCTCTCTAGAATCAGTTTTCAACGTAGAATTTGAAAATATTAATGAGAATAAGTAAAAACGTAAAGGAAAAAATTGTGAACCATTTTCTGAAAAAGAACAGCTTTTAGCTTTTTCGACCTCGTCTCAGTATTTCGCATTTTTCTCCATCAAGATTTTATTTTTTTCGAACTAAAAAGGTGATATTCGTGATCAGCTCGACCTGGCGATTCAGAATATGTATAATAAAGTCAAAAAGAAATTTCATTCTGAGTTTGACCTACGAGCATCTTACTTCGGGTAGCACCCACATCTTTTTTTCTGACTTTACTAAATGGGTTTATTTTTAGCGATTTCATTAGACAATATCGACAATATCATCGAAAGGTATTGAGTTTTCATATCAGTTAAAAGCTATTTCAAGAGAATGTTGCAAAAGACGGTGCCAGAGAACCATATCAGATCTGTTTACTTCTACCATGTATATATAGTCGTGTTTTTTATTGTAGGTTATAGCTGATGATGATTACAGAATGCGTAATACAGATCATAATTATTTGAAATAAAAAGACAATGACTGTTGTGTGCATACGATTGTTATTATCTTTA
>CAJNOQ010008485.1:0-11162 GCA_905250885.1 Didymodactylos carnosus | reverse complement strand
GCTATTTCTAGAACGCTGTTTTCTCAAAATGTTATTGGTCTACTTTTGTCCAACGAAAATCCGTATATTTGATGTGAGAAAAGTATCGCTTAGAATGGTTTAGCTTAGAATAGTTATTAATTCGCAATCCATCTTATTCTTAGCTAAACTAATACAAAACTGCTTATGTTCAACGAACGCGGCTATAAGTTTCTCGCTAAACCATTCTAAGCGATACTTTTCTCACATCAAATATACGGATTTTCGTTGGACAAAAGTAGACCAATAACATTTTGAGAAAACAGCGTTCTAGAAATAGCTTTTCTCTACAGCTGTTTTAAAGCAATTTAGTATTAGTTTAGCTAAGAATAAGATGGATTGCGAATTAATAACTATTTCGCCTCGACTGGAATTTTAGAACAGTGTGAAAATCAGATGTCGACGAGTACTACAAATGGGAGCAATATAAAAGAGTTCTACCGTATAGTTTTTGTGCTGTGGGACCTGAAAGGTGACTGTTTTTGAAAAGGGGTCTTCAAAGATGGGCTTCGTACTGAAAGAGGAAGATACATATCGGCCGTATTCTTTTTCTGTTGGATTAATCAACTCTTTGGCTTCATTTTTATCTATAGTGCAAGAACGTTTTATTTTGTTTTGCCTTCAGAAAACGGGAAATACTGAGTGCTATTTTTTCATTTTCGGCCATTTCGTGACAGCTGGCCTGCCATTGTAAAAGTACTGGGAGAAGTTTTTAATATTACTATTTGTAATACTCGAAGTGCTCTTTCATGTGGTATGCCCAACGGTGGTGTAAGCTCTGTAGAGGCAGAAAAAAATAAGATCAAAGTTGCTTAATTAGAAGGAGGACCGAAACTTGACATCCTTGAAAAAGCATATAGACTGTGACTTTTTTAGTGAACAAATATGGATTTCTATGTAACTTTTTAAGCTCTACACGGGAAGAGTCTTGAATTTTTTCCGGCTCTTAGGTCATGTAATGGTGGGCGGACCTAAATGGAAGTACCCAACAGTGTTCATCGTTCACTTGACTGGCAGAAAAATGAACCAATTTTACAGCACTTTCCGTATTTATTTACTGTTCTTAATCACGATCAGCCTTTAATCATGATTAGCGCAGTCACATTATTTATTTAACCTAAAATTAGACTAAAATAGTGTTAATCATGATTAAAAAAGGATGTGGTGACACTACAAAATCGTTAATCATGATTAACTTTAATCACGATTAATTTTAATCGTCATTAAGGCTGTAGTGTGACCCTCGTGTAAGATGCAGTTGATGCAATTTTTTCATTTTTAGCTAAAAATCTCGATCATTTTTCAAACGTAAGAATTTGAAAAAAATATAAGTAGTTGAATAGGATAGAAATGCATATCATTCCACTCAGTTTTTGCAAAATGATATTTTTATTGCATAAAAGTGGAGTCCTAATGGAGAAAATCGAGAATTACGGGCAGAATTTCGACATTTTTGCCTTTGATTTAAAAAAAATAAATTTTTTCAGCAACGGAAAGGAATTTCAAAAACAGCTCTTCATATTTTTGTTGCCCATTTAAAGGAGGATCGAATGTGGTAAAAATCGATGTCCCATCTGTTAACAGAAAAAACTAGATAGTTTTGCAAAATGACTTACCCTTCTTTTCCAATGGTCCATTCGAGCGTCCATGGTGAACAGGCGTTTACCTTTCGAAATGGATTTAATATCATTTTTAATTCAGCTTTTAACACTGAATAAGAAAAAAATAGTTTGAACGTTCCGACTAAAAACCCAAGTTGAAAAATCTAACTTTTTCGAGCATCGTCATTTTTTCCAGTTCCAGAAAGTTATTACATCAAGATTAATAAAGATCATTCGACACGGGTCTGAGTATCACCTTCATTTTGAATAAAAAAGCATCCTTTGTGTTAACAGTTAGCTTTCCTCTCCGACAAATATCGATCAGTTTTTGTTAATTTTTTTGTTTAGTGGTTTAGCGAAATCTTGCGCCTTGTTCTGGATCGATAATGAAATGTCAAGAACTAAAACGTGTCTGGAACTATGTGTGAAATTAAATTTCCTATCCATTTACATCGAATGAAAAACACTTTGAGCATGCTATCCTTGCATTCTTTTATGTATAACCTCAGAGAAATCTTCTCAGAATTCAGTATAATAATTTTAAGTACGGCTTTTCTTTTGTAACAGGTGGCATTGCTAACAATGCACTACATTTGTTTAGGTGGACAGAATCAACAACTGGCGATTCAAACACTATTCACGTACAGTGGCACACATCGGTCAATGGAACAATTCAATTTTCAAAATTTACATTGTATATTTTATGACGACAATGAGATTCTAGCCAGACGTCTAACATCTCAATTTGATCTATCGTTTAATATAAAATATGAACCGAAACAACATTCATTTTCGTGTTCATTTGAATATAAGACAAATTGTTTTCGACATGAAACAATTGAAAAACTCTCGAGACAATATCAGTTATTAACCCGACAATTATTTGATAATAAACCAATGTACGAACTGTCAATACTTCTACCTGAAGATATAAGAATAATTACAGATTTAAGTATAGCAGATGTACAGCACCAGCACCAGCAACAATGTATTCATTACTTATTTGTTGATCGATGTCAAGAACATCCACAAAAGCTATGCATCGTATTAGATGAACAATCATTGACATATTCTGAAGTTCTCTATTACGTTCAATTGTTATCAGTTTATCTCATCAAAGAATGTTATGTTCAACCACAACAAATCGTTTGTCAATGTGTGGATCGATCAATTGAAATGTGCATCGGTATCCTATCAATACTGACATGTGCTGCGGTGTATTGTCCACTCAATCAACAATATCCACAAAAACGACTTTTATCTGTCATACATGACATGCAAACACAGCATGTCCTTGTTCATCAGTTAACAAAATATAAATTCGATGAAATCAATATTCAAGAAATCATTTATAATTTAAAGCATAGATGTTTATTGGATAATGAGTTGGAATTATTATCAAATGTCAAATTAACAGCTGATCATATAGCGTACGTTCTATCTACATCCGGCACAACTGGGCAACCAAAATTTGTTCCAATTTGTCATCGAAATTTTACATCATTTATTCAGTCATTTTCGTCCAATCTACAAATATTCACTAGTCAAGATAACGTTATTCAAATTGCTCAATGTTCGTTCGATGTCCATTTTGAAGAAATTGTCGGCGCTCTTGTTGTTGGTTCAACACTGGTCATGCTTCATCCTTCTGGTCATCTAGACATGTCTTATTTATCCTCCGTCATACAAATGAAGCAAGTAGCATTCATCGATACTGTTCCAACAATGATGATGTCATTATGTGATTATATGCAAGAAACAATTCAATGTGAACGTTTGAAAAGTCTTCGTTGCATAAGTGTTTGTGGTAAATATTTGAATTTATTTGTTGTTTGAACGAAAGTACTAAGAAAGTGTAGAAGAGTGGCAAGTACATTTTCTGGCTGTCAGATAAGGCACTCATGAACATATTTGGTCTTTATAAAGTAACTTCTTCTAATCTTCTTGGTTTCAACGTTGCTATTCATTGGCAAAAAAGAGACCGAAGATTAAAGCAGGTTCAAAAACAGACAATTTTTCGTTAAAACCTCGCTTGATGGATTTTATTTCGTTGGATAGCTCCTAGCATCTACTTTCAGATTTTATTCTAAACTCGTCAATTGTTTGTTTTCATGTAAAGACGTTGACCGTTTACAGCAAAGTGATAATCTAGAGAAAACTTGAGATCGACATGTTTGGGGAGTCATCTACCACAACTTTATGACTGTATCAATATGCTGCTAAACGTCCTGAAATCCTCGTTCATAATCTCAATAGTATTTTGACACCATTTTGTGTTTTTCTGTGGCGGTTTTGGAAATATTATATCATGAAAGCAAAGGTTTTTTTCATGCGAATTCTCTTTTTTCTATCGCTCTTCGTCTTTTGAAGTGCGCCTCGTAGTGACTATTTAGGGCTCTTTTAAGGACCCCGCCCCCCAGAAATGGTGATTTTCGGTCAGAAAGTCGGTTTTCAGATACGCCCATGGAAAGATAGCCTGAAATGTGTACTTCTAGAATCTGTATCGCTTTTGGTTACAAAAGTGGTTTTTCGAGGATTTTCAGCAAGTTTCCTAGGCGTCCCGAAAAACCGGGACTTCAAATAATAGTTTTTTCCGGATACTTATGTGATTAAAATTCTTCTGAAGACACATATTTGTAGAGCAAACTTTTCTGATCAAAATAAGACCTTGCACAACTCTGTATGATCTTGCATTAAAAAGTTACAGGCATTTTCCTAGAAGTCCTAAAATTCAATATTTCATACAGCATGATGTATGAATTACACCTGAAGTGTTTCCCAAGACTTTAATAGCAATTTGTCGTAGAGAGTTCATTCTTTTTTGGTTTAAAAGAGGAAAAGAAACTACATGGGCTGACGGGTGCCGATCTTTGAATTAGGTCTTAGATTTTTGTGAAAGTGAGGATTTTTGGAAGGCCCAAAAGGGTTTTGTAGGTTGCCTGGAAAATCAATAAAGGCTTAATTGAAAAATCGGCGTCGGTCAGTCCATGTAGTTAGGTGTCTAGCTTAAAACAAAATAAATCCGAACTCTCCAGCTTGAAGTACCGGGTATCACAAAAGTTTGCAACATCTTATGTTTTTCGAATATTTTAGCGTAGATACAACAAAGATTATTCAATCTGTTTTCAAAAGATGAGCAATTTTATTCTCTACAAAATTGATGTTGACTATATTTTGCAGTAATAAAATTCTAAATTTCTAGAGGCCAAACACTTCAATGGAATCAAGTTCAACTACTTCTCATCAATTCTTAGAATGTTTTGCGAATTTTTTTTTGCGCTAACGACAACCCTATAAAAATGTTCGTTCACTGTTTTTGTAGTAGGAAGAAAGATAAATCGTTTTCGTATAAAACTTTTTATTAATGATCTTTTCTGAGCTACAAATAGCTTTCTCATATCCTTTTTTCTGACGAGAGTAGCTGGAAGGGGAAAATCGGGTTATTTTTGGAAATACGACTTTTAGAAAAAATGTCGTTCAACGAGTAGAAAGTAGTAATGAAATATCTAAGTATATGCAATCAATAGACATTTTTTAGGACTATCTATTGGTGAGTCGTATTTTATGAGCCAGATATTTATTGGAATTCTACACACGAACAAATCCAAAATTCAGCGGGAAGTAGTTGAACTTGATTCCATTGAAGTGTTTGACCTCTAGAAATTTAGAATTTTATTACTGCAAAATATAGTCAACATCAGTTTTGTAGAGAATTAAATTGCTCATCTTTTGAAAACAGATTGAATAATCTAAGTTGTATCTAGGCTGAAATATTTGAAAAACATAAGATGTTACAAAACTTTTGTGACACTCGGTATATTAAAAAATCTTGAGAAAGACTTAAATCTTAAAATCTACAGGATTTTAACCGAGATTTTTCATTGAAAATGAGAATAAAAAAGTCGGGCGATGTCATGAACTGAGATCATGTCTTTGCAATAATCTGTTACTTTGAGAGTCCAAATCGCAGCAGATAAAATGCTTCATTTTCAACTTTGGGTCACGTCACGTAGAATTATGATAAAAAGGTCAAACTTTTTTTATTAGTTTTTTTTGTCCAAAGCTTACAGATGATACTCGTTCTACTATCTGGAGACTTTTCGTATTCATTTATTTCAGGTTGAATCTTTCGTGGTGGACCTGGTCAATAAGATGATGAGACAGTTACTTATTGAGGTATTTGTTTCTGTAAAGGTGTGTGGGCTTCTCATCCATTACCAAACCATTACAATGATGGAATACCTGTTATTCACAGATCCCAGCCTTTTTCATGCTGATTTTCGAGCCGTCTCAAGTTCCATACTTGCGTGGAAATTCCAGAATTCAAAGAGTGGGTACTCACTCTCATGGCCCTCTACTCCTCTCACTATTATATTCTCTCTACGAACTGGCAGATTCTGGTCCAATTCTGCTGTAATTCTGGCAGATTCTGCTAAATGAATATATTTTAAAAATATAACTACTAGTAGGATACAGGAGATCGTTAATATATGTACGTAGCTTACGAACCTAAAGAAAACACAGTTCCATTAAGACTTTTATTTATGATTCTCTAATAATGAAGGATGAAAACTAGCAAAAAATATTTTCAGATCTGGGTTTTACGATCGGCACTACAAAAACCAAGGCAGACCTTTACAGGTTTTTCAGAAAACTTTTGAAGACCTTTAGGTAAAATCTCCATAAGAGAAATGAATCTAAAGTTCCCACGTTCAAAATTGAGTGGGCTTTGAAAGTTTGAATCATTTTGGTTGAGAAATGAAGGTGCTAGAAGTTTTTATTTTGTTATGGTCACAGTGGAAAAATCGGATTTCCCGAAAAATTCGTCTTTTGAACTTTCTTCAATTTGGACAACAAAATAAACATTGCCACGAGATTCACCATAGTCGAAAAGCTATATTTGCGATCATTTCTACTGATCCCAAATCTGACAAAAGGACAGTTCTGGTGCTTCGGAGAAAAGCCTTACTAGGCCCAAATAATGAAGCCGCAGGTCTCTATCCTATTTCTATCAATAGTTATTCAAAAAGCAACCACCTGCCTTGTATTTTGGTACCGATAGTAGTTCTGTTTTAAACCCAACTGGTTTTTAATTTCAACTCCGACATGCATATCATCTATAATTATTTAGAACAGTTAATGTGTTTTTTTATGTAGTGGTAGTAGTAGTAGTATATTGCTTTATTAATATGACAAAAATAAGTGATACAAGAAAATAAAATAAAATTAAAGTTCCACTTTTGCATTGACTACAGACAAACTTCATCCCTGTAGTCTAAACATACAAAAAGAAAACCACATTGAAAAAGACCATCTAGGAAAATATCACAATGATCACACAGCTATATACAAACCATAAAAGATGAGAAAGTAATTCAAGAGAAAAACAAAAATACAGAACGATAGACCGTCATTTAGTAACCGAAGACAAAGTCGAATAGGGTGAGAGTGAGGACGCCAGAGCTGATTAAAAGCAGCTTTCGACATATAACGCAGCCGCTGCTGTATTCAAAGATAAACTTTGACCAATTTGGTCAATGATAGCAGCAAGACGAACAGCCATATTGTGACTTGGGCGAAAACCAGCTTGTTCATCGGGAAGCATCCCAGAGTCATGAACCCACTGGCGAAAATGAACAAGGAGTATTTTTTCATACAATTCAGAGAAGCATGGAAGTAAAGAGATTAGACGCATATTGTTGACATTTACAACGTTAGTTTTTGTTTTGGACAATAAGATAATTCGTGCTGTTAATCAATGAGTAGGAAAAATTAGAATTCGAAGAAATTAACAGAAAGATAGATAAGTGGAACATGAGATTGTGGTAACAATTTAATCATTCTATTAGACACTCCATCTAAACCAGATGAATTTTTATTTTTAACTAACGAAATTGCACTTCTGATATGTTTAACAGTAATAGAAAAACTATTTTGAGGACAATTTTAGACTTCATACTCTAATTTATGATCCACAATATCGGCTTCCACTTCCTTCCACTTGATCATCGCGTTAATTATCGCGGCTGCCATTGGATACTTCATAGTCCAATTTATTAAAAAACATGTAAGAAAATATCGGGCAATGGCAGTCATGACTGGAGTTGATAAAAGACGGGCAACTGCAGATGCCACTTTTGCCGGTCAAGCACCCTATATCATCCGAAAGGAGGACTACAATCAGCGGCCCCGGGTAGCGACGTCTCCTCACACACATATACAAAAACTGAATACCGCTTCAAAGTGGTATGAAGTAGCCTCAAGACAATTACAAGCTATGGGAATAGACTAAGAAGACAGACAATTACTTCCGTCTCTTATAGAACTTTAGCTCAGATGTTTTTTCCTCACTTTTTCTTACTCGCCAATCGCGATAACAAATACTCACTGCAAAAAACACCCCGGACTCATTCTCACACCGCCTCCGCTCCGCCCTCCTGTCTCGAATGCATGAAAGTTTCTGATACAATTCCTTTTATTCAATCTTTTTAACTTTTTTTTTAATTGTGTTGCTTATTCAAAATCATCATCCAGTCCTTGCCATCCATAATAAAAAGCTATCATTCAATTTCCTTTCCTATATCTCAGCAATGTTTCCACGTACAAGTGATAAACATACATATATGAGAGACGATTCATTTCTCTCTTTCTGTCGCTCGCATTCCACTACCGAATCATCAAAATATCCCATAATCTTTTTATTACCACCCTTATACTGCATGCACAAACAGTTATGCATCTTCCTAGAGCATTCTTCTCTTATCTATGCACTTTATTAACCGATGTGAATCGCATTCCCGCTCATTTCCTTTCTCTGGCCAACTGATGAAGTATTGAAAACGTTTTTGTGCAGGAAAAACCCAGCCATCTTACCATCTTTTAATCTTTTTTAAGTCTTGTTTTCTTCTTTGTTAACTTTTTAGTTTTTATTATTTCGATGGAAAAATAAAATAAATTATTTTAATCCGATTATCATTCTGGCATAGCCAAAACCGAATTTCGGTCGACTAAGAGTCAAGAGGTTCATGACTGCCAGACATGGGCGGGACCGGGACGAAAAGTCTTTTCTAACGGGTCCCGCACCGGGACTATAACAATTTTTTGTGGCACCGACACTAGAACTAAGATTTGTTTCGACAGTTGTATAAAATCAGCTCCAACTTGACCGGTTTTCTACACTAAAACAGAAACGTTGTGGAAAATCATCAAGAAGTGTTACAATTCTTTCCTAGGCATTGAATTTCGCATCTACGTCATGCAAACTTTATTAATAAAGTGATTTCTCCCGTACCATAAAAAGTATCCGGGTTCCCGCCCATGTCTACCACAGTCTCTTCTGTTCTGTCTTTATGTAATATAGGCACAGTTTGAAAGTCAACGTTATATTCTCTCGTTTTGTTCATTATGTGTAATAACCCTAGCCACAAATTATATGTTCAACTTTTTAAGCTTTTCGAGCTGAAAAAATGTTTCCAACAGCTTATGATAAACACAATAAGGATCAAGCAGACTATCGTTATTGTTATTCATCAACGATGATTTGTTATTTACATTAGGAGGAGGTTTCACAGCAATAACATAAATCGAACTAGAATAGGAAGAACATTACATGAGATCTCACGTAGAGAATAATTAGTTCGTACTCCAAATCATCCACTTGCGTACCAGGTAAAAAGAACGATTAATAACCAACGGTTAAACATACTCGCTTGTTAATGCTGTACCTTAAATAAGAGAAAACCTGCAGCTTGTCGTAGATTTTTGTGAATATCTGTATAAAACTTGAGAAAAAAGGCTTTATTGATAGATAATCTTAATCTAATGGGTAAAGCAAACTACAGTATTTGCCCGAATGCACGGTGATGGTTTAAGTAATCCTACATTGGCAGATTCCATCTTCGTATAGAATAATTTCTTTTACCATCCAAAGTAAAAGTCAGTATTTAACATTTCTCTTGGCAAGTTCCAAGGTAAATGGAATACAGCAAAATATATATCAATTTGGCTTTGTCTGCTCTTCAGTTTTTCGTACTGTTTGTGTCAATCATTTATGAAATTCAATTGTCTAAAAAGAAGTGACTTGTTTTTACTAGTCAATCTATTAAATAAAAATGGCAAACCAACGGAGAAGCAAAGTAGATTGCAGCTGTATTTCGAAATTTTTATCTTTTTACTTCCCGTCATCTATAGCGCACTCGACTACTTAAAAACATCGATTTGAAGCAGAGAAATTATGCCTTGTTTACAGATTTCTTCAAACACAAGGTACAGTAACACCAATTTTCACAAGTTTTATTTAAATAAAGAAAATGAAATACAAAGTTATCTTCTTGCTTTTATAAATCTCTCGTTTCGCAACTAATTCCTTCTGTCGTAACTGTGATGCTGACCCAATGTTCCATCTTTTACACCAGCATTATAATGTCCTTTTTGATTTCCTGCAGAATTTTCATATTCAGTTGGACTAAAATATTGACAAAAAGTAAATTTGAAAAATCTATAGTTTTTCTTATTCTATATTGTGATGCACGACGAAAAAAGTCAAAACTGAGAAGGAAGAGGGAAAAAACAGAGCATCGGAATACGTACTTATCGCTTCTGATTGATATGTGTGTTCCATAATCATTTCTAAATTCATATTGAGTACAAAACATTCCTTGATTGTTCCTGTCAGGTATTCTCGTTTGAGTTTCATATGGCTCTTGACTGTTTGGTATTCCATTAACATGTTTTGCCTTTGCAAAAGCTTGTGTTGATGTTTCACTATGCGTATTGTACTTTTTCTCAATCTTCTGATTTTTAAAACCATCATCATGCGTCTCCTTTGCAGCATTGTAAGGTATATTTTGACGATTCATGTTTATCTTATGTAAGTATGACAGTTTGTGATGTACAGAATTATATTTCACCGTGTATTTATATGCGTAGAGAGAAAGAAAAAGAGCAGGTTTATTCCCATTGTACTTTTCCCTTTCAATACTGTCTCTTTGACTTCTTACACGAATGGACGACAGAACGAAAAGAAATATATATGTATTCCAATAAAATATGAGTCACACAGCTGAACATATTCTATACATGCGCGTTTGTTTTTTCCCAATTTGAAGATTGTTTTTCGGTCTTCATGACAATTCCTTACAAAAGTGTAAGCTATTGCATTCCGTGAGTATGCAATTGAAGATAACTAATGTTATGCCCTGCATCCATCTCCAGATTCAGTTCATAAGAGTTAAAGTATTTTAGGCATGCACCGAGACGAGAAGTATCGAGAAGCCTCGATACTGTAGTCTCGAGTCTCGAAAGCCTCGAGTCTCGAAAGTCTTGAGTCTCGAAAAGAGAAAAGCTCTCTCGTCAGAAAAGCTAATAAGCTTCTCATGGCTCACGCCGTTATTTTTTACAGTGCAGATGCAAGGCACGCTGAACTACTACGCTGTTATAGTACGGAAACAGCCTATAGGACTACACATAATAAGTACAGACAAGAGCATTTTTCTCTTCCGCACGAAGACTGGCTCGAAAAAGAAATAAACATTCTTAAGCAGC
>CAJNOQ010008484.1:0-11162 GCA_905250885.1 Didymodactylos carnosus | reverse complement strand
CCCCCCCCCCCCCCCCCCCCCCCCCCCCCCCCCCCCCCCCCCCCCCCCCCCCCCCCCCCCCCCCCCCCCCCCCCCCCCCCCCCCCCCCCCCCCCCCCCCCCCCCCCCCCCCCCCCCCCCCCCCCGCGCATCCCCCGAATAATTGGAATTTTTTTGTTTTTTCGAGTGATACATGATTATAATTCGCATTTTTTTTTATCAATTTCACACTACCTCAGAGAGAAATTTTGGTTTACACCCCCCTAATGTTCGGCTCCTATTTGCGGCCCTGTTTGCAGGTCTACTACCTAAATGCTCTTCTTATTTCTTGAAAACCATTATCAATGATCCACAAAAACAAAACGAAAAAAATCCATCGTATACGTGAAAAAATATGATATAGATAGTAGATTTTTACCACAAGTATAGATGATAGGATGCGGCATACCGAGCGTGTGTTCTGCTGCTGTATAACTAATTTTAAAGTACTAAAAGAAGAAGAAAAAAAAGAATACATAGTACAGAACTATCGCTAAAAAAAAAGAATCCCAAGTAATGACGTTGTGCTCGCTTTTTTCTCTTTCTTTTTTTTGCACATACTATGTGAAGATATTATATTAAAAAAAAAGAGAAAAAAAAGTATATACTTTCTGTGAATATCTCTATACTTGAGTTATTATTATCGTATACTACATTCTGACCACAAAAAAAAATGTTTACAACACGGTCCATTTCGACGCATAATTTTCTTCTCTCTTTTTTCTTTTTTTTTACAACAGCAAACACATACATACACATTTTAAGTATTACGCTTAACCACATCTTACTTACACGTATACCTCTGTAGTGAGTACTTTTCTCTTCTTTGTCTTCTGGTACCTTTTTTCTTCTCCCTCTCGAATCGTTCCTCTCTCTACTCTAAACATCCATTATGTAAATATACGCGATTGCACACATTGAGTAGGGCAGCGCGACGATGAGATTTTGTAGTATGATGTGTAGTATATGGTGTAAGTATTGTTTACAAAAGAGGAGGGAAAATATATATTATAACAGAACAACTTTTTTTTTGATTTTTCAATTTTCTTTTTTATAACGATAATTGAACATACGTGTGAAGGACAAAAAATTTTTTTTTTTCCTTTATCACCAAGTACAAATATACATATACATAGATATGAAACAAAAATAAGTAGCGTTCATTGTCCAACAAAATAGTCTATGATGATAAATCATTATCACATACAGATATCTATTCGCCGACGATGTTGAATGAGTAGTATGGAAGAGATTTTATGTCTTTCTACCATTATTATTATTAATATAAGAAAATAAATTTAAAATTTTCATATTACAATCGATGAATAATAAGTTCTATGTGATTAATCAGTAAGATAAACATAGAGAAAAAGAAAGATAATCTCTAATGATTTTCCTGAGATGATTAATAACATGATTCACAGACAAGATAGCTAATATTTCATTCTACACTATATAAAGAGTTTGTCTGTTGTTTGTGAATAATTTTTACTGAAGGTAATGATACTGTTTTATGAAAAGTGATTCTCTATCTTTTTTTTTTGTTTTTTACTTTTATTAAATTTTGGACTCAACAGATGATCAGTTTATCTATGCTAAAATAGTGAAAAGATCTATACATCCTAATTTCTGTTGTTGACGACATGATGAGATATTAGTGAATTTGATACATCTATTTTGATATATCATATCATGTATCAACTTCATGATCTTTACTTTCTAGTATGTAGTTTAGAATCGATTTTCCGATGTTAGAGTACATTTTTTACTATGCGAAAATATCACGTTTTGTAACAGATGCCGTAACAGACGATGATGAGAAGTTGTTTGTTGGCTGTTAATATTTTTTTAATATTAAATTTTCAATTTTTGTTTTTTCTTAAAGATACTCTTCACGTATGTAAACATTCTTGATGTCACATATGTGGATTAAAGATTCCTTCACCTCTAATATCAAAATCAATTTTTATCAAGTAAATCCATTATCGCTATTAATACACATAATAATCAGGAGAACAAAAAAAATCTTTAATCTTTTGTTACATAACTCACTATCATAAGAAAAATCTATCACTTTTTATATCAATTCTTCTTTTTTTTTATCTCATTGTGTGTGTGTGTGTATGCGTGCACCATATGGGTGAAATTCCTCAATGTGCGAAAATCATTGGTATTATGAGCGCATATATATATCTTTTTATTATCCGTGTAATACATGTTTTTGTACTATGTGCTTTCACTTGATATTAGTTCCGGGCACAACTGACCTCCATTGACTACTTGATATAATTGTTCTTTTTTTATATGGTCGATTAATCTTCTCCTCTCTCACTCTCTGTCAAAATTTCTTATACAGACAATGAATCATTGCCAACTACTACAATATATAATAGATAATGCATTTTATTGATTTTATTCCTTGAAATACCATCGGCATACATTCATAAATGATCAAATAAAATTATTTTTTTGCTTTTGGTTTTTAGATAAGTTAATTTTTCGAGATTAAACAACACTAAGAACATTGTTTTGGGGATTAAAACATCTTCCGCATGTATGAAAAATAACGTGTAAAACGGTAGCAACGATCTGGTTTCGTATTACAAATAGAGTGGTAAGTTTTAAAAAAAACATATACACACACACACATACACACAAATGTTTTTGTCTGTTTCAAGCATGATTGATTGATGGATCGATTGATTGAGATGTTATTTTGTGTTGTTTTTTCTATTTTAGATTAGCGTCGTAGTCAAATTGGATTTGTTTAGTCAATTTTGTTTTTTGTGTGTGTGTTGATTAAATACACAGTGTTCAAACAAAACACTCGTCATATAGTTTAATTATTTAGTTAATTCTTTTTATTCAGGTAAAGTTTGCGAAGAAATGAATAGATCGTCTTTTTACTTGAGAAACAGTTGATTTAAATTTTTATCTGTACTAGAATAAGAGCGAGAACAAATCTTATCAAATTATTTAAACCTTAGACTATCAAAATACAAAATCAGTTTTGCACAAATAGAAGTTAGAACGACGGAGTTAGTTTCTACAGTAATTGGTGATATATACATGAGAAAGCAGTCTCTTGAATATGGCATTTACAACACAAAAACTGCAGCTGGGTGGGGATCAAATAGACTTCAATACTGATATTCGTAGAGTTATATATAAAAGTGCAGATGTTTCAGATAACGGCTTATGCGAGTGAGAAGTTTCTTTTGATATCAAAAAATAGCGTAAAATTCTCTACCAACTTTGTGCTAGTGTCATTCCAACATAGGACTACAAATATAATACTCCTTTTTAATACACTTAGCCAACTTAGTTTCACACGATTTCATCTTTTCAAGGACTAATTTTGTGTGATTGCCACATATCCAACCTGTTTCATGATTAATCATTCTAGTAGTTGTACCTATATATAAATATACACATAAAGTTTAGTTTTCTAATCTGGCAATTTTCTAACCTATACATCTAGATGATAATTAGTATCTATAAAATCATAGACGCCGTATTTGACACATTTTGAATGTTTTTCTTTCTTTCTAGGCTCGTAAAAGCATTCGGCCACAATGGGCTCATCTTTATTATTTACCTTGTTGATTATTCTAACATTCACATTTATGTTAACATCGAGTTCACCATCGTTAAGTGGTGCATTACGTCATATTGTTAGGCGGCAATCAGATGAAATGCCATGTCACGTGATTGACGGTTTTACGTGTTTATGTCGTCAAACAAAAGTAACGTGTAGCACATCACAACCACTTCAACAAATAACAATAAATCCAAACGAAAAACATAAATATTCATCGGTTGAATTAGTTGTCGGTAGCGATTCAGCGACTGTTTATGGACAAACATTTACACCAATTAAAGAACTTTATTCACCAACAGCACGACATATTGATTTTAAAATAAAATTTGAAAATTTTACACATTTAAGTTTAGCTGAACCAAGTCTATTTAATAATGTTTTCCCTGATCAATCACAAGCACATAAAGCAATGGCATATGAAATCTATAATCAAGCTGTACGACCAGAAGATAATGTCAATTTATTCCGTAATTTGGATGTTGATTCATTAGAAGTCTATAGTTTATATCCATTTCGTGGTACATTTCAAGAATTATTTGATGGTTCAAATATTAAACATTTACGTATTAGTGGCGGTGATATTAAAAGTGATTTAAATAAACATTTTACCGGGAATGTTGGACGATTAGAAATAGCTAAACAAGCCGAAGCTCTTGATGCTGCAAATTTTCCGTTATATCCAGCACATGAAATGATATTGAATGCCTATTATGTAAAAAAATTTCATTCACCAAATCCACCAAATTATGATAATGTGGCAGAGTTGAGAGTCTATTCGGATGATCCAATACCAGCTGATGCATTCAAAGATTTTCCAAATATCAATACTTTATCGGTACAAGCAAAAGAAATTGATCCAAGTGCATTTAATGGTTTAAATAAATTAGAAAAAATTACTATTAAAGATGCACAACCGAATGCAGCATTATTACAAAATATACCATCAGTAAAAGAAGTTGAAATTGGTGGACTAGAAAAGTTAAATCCTGACGTACAATGTGAATTTGCACAACAATTATCACAAGGAAGACTAGCGTAAGTTTTCATCTCTTATACGGATGAGAAGCTCTTCACCTAAACAATCAATAGATTAGACATATAGTCTTCAAAAATTCAGTTTCTATGGAGTTGAACGAATATGACTGATATTTCTGTCTTACTTCTCCAAAACCAATAAGACTAATAGTTCGTACTATTTAAACTTGTTGAGACAATATTTTTCTCCAAATCAAACACTTAGCTTTAATTATCTCCTCAAATTATATGTATTGCACCAGACTAAGATATCTCTGTCTGACATTAACCTTATGCTGAAGCTTTTAACTGTAGCCAAAGTATAATTCAAATTTAAATGAAAAATATGGTTGGATTGTCTCGTTCAGCTCTTTCAGCGCACTTTAGTAGATAGATATCAAGTTATCAGGAAAACTGCGTATTACTTAACTGTTTTTTCTATTTCCAGCGTTCAAGCATCACCAAATGGTCCTGAATGTACGTGTGTTATTGCTTATTTACAATCCGCCACTAATCAGGTGCCGTGTACACCGTATGAAAATTGTGCACAATCCACATGTCAAGCTATTCGTGATAATTTTGATACGAATACAAATGCATTCAATAAACCGCCAGAAATTCGACGTGCCGATGGCACAAGTGCATTGGAACATCGTTCACCAGCAGTTTATGCACAACCATACCAGTTAAGTTCTAATGATATAAGCAAATATCAAGCAGCTGTACCGCAGGAAGTTCTTCGAGATCCATATCAAGCACCTGAACCATCCCAGAGTGAATCTCGTCCTCCTTCACATACCCATGATCAAGGACATGTTGCAGGAAATGTTGACGACACAGCAACAGTAAAAACTACTAGAAGGAGAAAAACTAAAAGCACAACGACGGCTGCAGTAGCAGGGGGTGATCAATGGCCACAACCGTCAGATCAAGGTCAACAGGGTGAAAATCCACCTGATCAGGGCGGCGTTTATCCACCCGATCAAGGCGGTGTTTATCCACCCGGTCAAGGCGGTGTTTATCCACCCGGCCAAGGCGGTGTTTATCCACCCGGTCAAGGCGGTGTTTATCCACCCGGCCAAGGCGGTGCTTATCCACCCGATCAAGGCGGTGCTTATCCACCCGATCAAGGCGATATTTATCCACCCGGAGGAGGTACAAAAGAAGCTTCTCAAACTTTGCTTATGACTAACATACTTCTCTTCCACTTTTTGCTTTAGACCAGTATGGAATAAATCCGACACCTTCAGCTAGCGTTGATGATACACCAAGTACAACAATCCCAGTTGGTGACAGCCAAGATCATCATCAGCAAGATAACCGGCAACCAGAACAACCTATTCCACCTGAACAAGATCATGGGGGTCACGTAGAAACCACTTCGATCAATGATGGGACAGTAACAGTAGCAGGAACAGTAGCAGGAACACCAACAACAAAAAAGAGAATGAATATGATACCAATTTATATCATTATTGCAGCCGTTGCCCTTGCAATACTTGCATTAGTAGTGTATTTAATTGTTCGAAGTAGCAGAGGCAAAGCAGCATATAAACCGGCACCACAAACCGACCCGACAAAAGCATAAACATTTACTATCAATGCGGAAAAATTATTGATCTAGATTTTTTTCTATTACTAATTGTTATTTTGTCATCGTCTCGTATCAAGACATTAACAAATTTTGGTGATGTTTTATTTTGACAAGTATTATTACTATTATTAATGTTGGTGTTCATATATATTGTCTTACATCTTTTTTTTAATGTTTTTAGCTTTTTTGTTTTTTTCTATTGCCAACACAATAATTATTAGAATATTTAATAGCTGTAGCCAAAAAAATCGTGTGTGTGTGTGTGCGTATTCAGATAAGTATAATTATTCAACTTTATTTTAAATTTAGGCTAATAGTTTGTTTTTACCAAATCAACAAAACACCTTTCCATGCTCAACTCATATGAGCTTTATTCTCTATCTATATATCCATTATTATTAGGTGTCACACACGTCTCGATTATTATGGAAGTTATAGTTCAATATAAACATAATTGATAATGAAAATATCAATGATCGACATTTTTCTTTGTTTTTGTTTCATTTATATTTTAATTTTTATTATTATTCTATTATCGTGATGGAATTCGTGCTCTTTCTGTTTTTCTTTTGATTATATTCTAGAGAAATTTTTTTATATGAAATTGTTTTTTTTTTGCTGTTGTCTCTCCCTCACAATTATTTTGCTTTCAACCCGTTTTGAGCATATAGAGCGCTGTACATTTTCCTTCATTACTCAACATAAACTATCGTATCTAAAAATAAAAGTGTCCGAAAGACATTTTTTAAAGGTATATCTAGTTTACAAAATTTTCCTAGAAAAAGCGATGCGCAGTGTGTTTTTAATAATAATTTTTTTCTTTGCTTTCATTGTGCTCTGCTGTTTCTTTTTTTTCTCTATAATTGTGCATCAATTTTCGTTCTAAGGACAGAGATACATCACAGGAGCGAGTGTGCACAACAAAAATGAATGCGTTTTTTTTTGTTTTTCTTCTGAAGTGGTTTGGTATTTTTGTATTTTAGTTTTTTTCTGTTCTCAAGATTTGTTATTAAAATAACAAAAAATGGTAATCAGGCAAATGGATTTAAACTGACGCATCTTTACCAAACTTTATTTATGAAAGTTGGTTCTCGAAAATTACAGTATAATCCAACATACATATAATACTATTTGCACGTCACCATGATAACATTTTCTCATAAGTAATTTAATCTGTTTTTTACTAAATGCTTGTGACTATCTGTTTTTCTGAAGGATAGTCCAGCAGATTCTCAAAATAGTTATTATTTTTTGTTCTTCTAATTCACAGCAGTAAACGTATACCCTTGCAGATGCCAATCGTATCATATCATGTTCCATAAACATAAACTAAGATGTCTACTGGAAAGTGTCTCCTCATAATATCTATGCCAATAAATCGTTCAAGAGAGATTGATGCCGTTCTATGTTTTCTTCATCCTAAAAACGCTATTTTTATTAGTTTTCTACTAGAATTACTCTATTTTGATTTTAGTATACCTTACTGGAATAACATATCTTTCTACTATTCCGCAAATGAACAACTACCATTATGAAGGTTTTAAATTTTGAATGAATTCAAATTCTTGGCACTAGACAAAATAAATAATTTAATAAAAGTTAAAATGAATAGAAGTTTAACTCGATACATGAAAAAACAAACAATTTCTATTTTTGACATTAAACGAAAAACAATGACAGCAAAGGAGTCCTTCTACACTGATCCACGCAATCGCAAGAGAGAAAGAGAGAGAGAGAGAGAGATAGAGATAGAGAGCGATTCACTTAAAAAACTAAATAAAATTTTACAGAAAAAAAGCATTAAAAAACAAGAATTTTTTACATATTTGGTGATGTCTGTCTGTCTGCTCGATGCGAAAGAAAAATAGATAACAAGATAAAATTACATAAACTATGAATTTTTGGTTTAATGAAAGAAGCTTATATGACAAAAAAGACAACTACAATAAAAATAATGATCATTTAGTAAACATGTATCTTATTTCAATAGTGGGCAATTATTAATCTGATAGTCGATCAGACGATAGTCACTAACTTCAAAATTAGTGGATAAGAAAAGGGCTGAATCGCTGAACTAGACAAAGAAAAATGACATATGCTTTAGTCGGTAAAACGAGATAGCTTTTTTTTAATATTGAGAATATTTGGTAAATAATCACCGGGGAAAATAAACTATTGTTAGGTAAAATCAGCACATCCCATATTAATTCTCAATATAGTGAACGAACAATAAACATAGAAAAATACGAAAAACAAGCGAGCTACGGAAGATTTAACAACCCCTTATCTTCGTATAACCTATCAATAATCGCATAAATTTTATTCAACGTGTCAATAAATCGATGGAATTGATCATTTAATTCTTCTTTCTTACCTTTAAATATAATTTCGTCTAATTTTTTTCGATCTGGTAAACTAAAGAAACCAGCCCGAACAGTTAATTTCACAAAGTAATTATGATGTGCTGCTAAAGTTTTATCATATGAACGTTTTGCTATAGTTGCACTACTATCCGATACTGGATCATCCGCTAAACATTTTAAAAATAATTTAATAAAATTCATAGCACGATGTAAACGCAATAGAGTTCGTGCAGCAGATGGACCTGCAGAAGTTGTTGTTGTTAAGAGATTATTTTGTATTTCATAGTCAACTGCTTTTTGTACAGTATCATAATGTGATTTTTTACCACTATTAACATGTGCTTGTAAAACGTTTAATTTTTCTTCAACTTCATTTTTAACAAAAACAAATACAAGGCCTAATTGATCAAAAAATCTAAAACAAATAAAATCGCTCATTTTGAACTGAATTGTGTATAAGTAAAACATTTGATTTTCTTACTTTGTCAATTCTCTAAAGCCGACAATATAATCGGTTAAACCAATCTTATCATCAAATCTAAGTGCTGAAACAAATGACGTGTAAAGCCGATAAACATCAAAATCTTTTGAATTGTTCGATAATGATATAGTAGGCAAAGGTTCAATAGCATCAGTAGAACGAACTTGACCATCATTTGTTGTCGATTGAAGTCCTGTGATACTGTCACTTCGATGTTTCACACCGTCATCATCTGTATCTAGTTGATCCACTCGTCGAATTGAATCCATAAATTGACTTACGCTGTTTGTTAAACAAATATATACAAACAAACAAATAAAAAACAATGCTAATGCAAGAGAATGGCGTCTCGTGACCGCCGCTCGAATCTTTAATAAAGACAGCATGAATTAAAGTAGAAAAAAAGAGAGAAAAATGCAGCTTCTTTTACATAGTTTTATCTCATTTTATTTTCTTCTACTCGAAATAAAAAGATTTTATTTAGTAGAAATGACTAAGGGCAACAGAAGATATCGACCAACCTTTTCTCATAGTAGCATCTAAGGCCATGTCTTGTACAGACTCAACTAATGCCATGCAAGCCAATACAATCAACTTCGATCTCTTTAACAAACGGTATTAATTTTAATCTACGACAGGATACTAAAGATCATGAAGCTCTACTAAGCGGAAAAAACACGAAAATTCCTTTTAAAAAATAGAAGAATTTGAAAGAATTCATCCAGAATTAGAAAGCGAAGTAGATTCATGTACTTTGGCGCACTGTTTTATTTAGGTTTCGCTTTTCGAGTGGGCGGTTCAAATGTTGGGAGGGCCTGTTGGCTAAAAATACTTTTGCCAAAACGAAATCAGTTATTTATTTTCGGGTGGGCGCCCACACCCACCCACTAGATAAATTACTGCGTTGATCGTCACACTAGAAAAATTAACCCAGTGTTAAGAAAGATGATTGGGCGAAAAATTAACTCGGAGTTAACTCATGTTTTCGACATCATTTAACCTTAATCCCCCAATCATAAATGAGCTCAGCAACCAATAATATGTTCCCATTAGACAAGGGAGGTAACGCCAATTCTGTGGGAAAACAAACATCTGACCCTCTACTCAATCCTTCTGTTTGAGTTTAGAAAGGCAACTGTAGAACGTAAATTTAAATCGGCCGACTGCTAGCAAGCGGTAGCCTTTGAGAGTACCGAAACCAGTAAGCAGCACAATTTTAGGGGAAATGTCAAAATCTTAGTGGTATATTACAGATTTAGACGTGAACACTCTCGAAGTTAACTCAGAAAACTTTGTAGTATGAATCGGCCCTTTTTGTAGTAGTGTTAGATGGAACTAGAAAAAGAGCAGCGCATAAAATAACTCATTTATTTTTGTTTTTTTATATTTTGTCTTATCCATTATCTAGTACTTCAGACAGATTAATAATTTTATTTGTTTCAAGATTATTCAAGTAAAATATGGACACCTATTATATTCGAGAATAATTTCAGCATATAGCGTATATTGTACACTAGTGTTCTCTATCAGCAATGAGCGCGTCTAGTGAGCTAACTTTTCTAGATTTAACGCAACTATTATATGTTGCGTAAATCAAATAGTTTATGTACCATAGATGCCGAATGGATTAAGCATGAAAATATTGTGTCCATCATAGACATACATACACAACTTTGCGTAATTTTATGAATTTCATAACTGATATAAGTTTTATTCTTTCAGACTACAAGCGAAAAAATATTCCATTATAGTATTCTAAACTAAAACTGTCAAAAAACACAATTTCATAGTTCTCATGACAGTTTTCACCAGTTTCGCTGAAAATGCGGCTAATTAAACAAGCACGAATCCGTTTCTCTTTTTATTTAACTGTTTACGGTTCATCCTCATTATTCTCGATTGCTGCTAAAAGTTCTTGATTCTATATTTGATATGATATATACATTGAAACAGGTTTATTTTGACATCAACAATGAAGATTGATTATTTTGTAATATTTTGTTATGTCCAGCGTAAAAATGACAATATTTACCTTATTACGTTTGACCATTTTCGTCACTTAATTCACATTTCTTTCTACCACCTTGACTAA
>CAJNOQ010008483.1:0-11163 GCA_905250885.1 Didymodactylos carnosus | reverse complement strand
CCAACGGTAAAATGCGTTTATCAAAAAAGTAGAAGTCATTGAGAAAAGATTTTTTTACTACACGGGTATCACACACATAGGTATCCAGTGCCCAAACTTTTTAGTTTTTACAAGAATCATACAGCGCGAAGTCCTAGAAAGCATACAGTCAGATGCGCCTTATAAATCTGTCTTACCCTGTAATAGAAAATCACTTGAAATTTTAAAAATCGCCAGTGTCCTTTCGATATTGTGTTCTAAAATTTGTCACGAATTATCTCAGGGTTTTTTTTAATGTTTCTCCACGATTATTCAAAAAATTCTCATCTAACGGTTTTTATTGTCTAGAGAAAAGCAGCAACCAACACAACCTGATGATACAGTTGTGAAAGATGAAAATGTGACTACAACAACAACGGATGATGAAGCAACTTCCAATACCACAACAGAAACACTAACAACTCCTAATGTGATAGACACATTAGAAAACTTGAATTTAGACATAAATAATGATAAGACTGGAAACGCTATTGTGCCAGTCTCTTCCTGAACCTCCATGTGATAATAATAAATGAATTTTTCTGATGTGTGATTTTTTTTTCTCTTGTTTATTCTTATTATTTTAATTTATATCAAAGAGAAAATATGTCATATTTTGGGACCTTTATGAACTCTGTCCTGCAGTTATAGTGTATCGCTACTGTACTGTTGTTCGTTCAAATTTAGCGAAAACTGGTTCAGCTTAGAATTACAGAATATATGGATAGCTTTTACGTTATTTTCGGGAAAGTAATAAAACAAGATCTTGGTAGATCCGTCCTTGTCTCACAGAAATGTGCAGTTTTCTGGTGAAGTAGTTCTCTAGGTATATCTTTTATATCACATAGCACAGCAATCATCATGTATCGACGATTGTTTAATTACCGTTTGTGCGCTGGTCAATAGACTGGTCAATTTACTGAAAAAAAACACTGTTTCCGCTATATCTCCCGAACCGTAGCTCGTACAAAATTTCGTCCGCGTTAAGGGTACATCTACATAATATAACAAACATCTAAAGGAGCCATATTGATCAGATGAGGCGTTGATAGAGAAGCGCCCGTCACCAGATTTGAATCCTGTGCATTTTTAAACTGTCGGTTTTACTAAAAGCTTGACCTCGGCTCGAGCTATAGCTGCGAGACAGGGTAAAAATGGAACGTAGTTAATATAAGAAAAAATAGCTTATTTATACTTTGAGAATCAGATTGTGTTAACGTTAAATGACCGTAAAACTATAAAATTCCGTGATAAAGGCCTTTTCTATAGTGCATAAAATGTTATGCTATTAAAAATTTCCTCTTTTTTTTTTCCCTATTTTTAGTCGTAATGTTTGTGTAGAATAAACTTTTAACTATATCAAATTTGAAGTTATAGTTATTACATAGCGGTTGTTGAAGCTAAAAATTGTTCATTGACCATCAATGTACAAGGTAAACATAATTCACACCAGATCAATACAATATTTTACTTATGCTGTTTGCTCAGTATATACAAACCACTTTTGTTTGTAATTGGTAGTCTCAATATACAAACCACACATGATTATTTCCCTCAGCAATGCACTGCAACGTGCGATATCATCATTGATATACAGCGAGCTGGGTTTATATAAACATCATTGGGAAATATCAAATGGTCTTTTCAAAAAGATTTGTAGAGAAAGTTTGAATAAAAGTTGTATTGTTTAGCTTATTTGTAACAATTCAATGTAGTTGAGAATGTCTCCGCAGAAATGTTAAACGAGTTGTGGCAGTTAGTTGGTGTATGAGCGGAGAAAATGAATGGCATAGACAACATTTCGTTTTTTATAGAGAAGAAACGAGAGAAAATATTTTAGATTGCGTCGTACACATAACATTCTGGACGGCAGTAAGAGAATGTGTGCCTGTGCGTGTGTACAACTTCACCGCACACATCTTCCACACACATATATACCTTTCTCATTGTTTGTATGACGCGTGCCCGCTTCTTTTCGCTGAAAAAGAAAAGCAAGAAAAATTTAAATATATAGACTGTACGTACATTTTCTACTTTCTTCGTTGTTCTTTGTTAGTAGATGCACACGAAGCAAGAAGGTGGTGACTGCTGTGCAGTACAACGTGACAAAATTTAGTCGTTTTTGACGAACTTTGAATGTAGCAGTTTAGAGCCTCTAAAGAATTGACGTAAAATATAGTTGATATCCTTTCAGAATTGTGACGGTAGTTCGATTGCTTGAAGTCTAAGAAATTAGTTATGGAGCCTGTTTCTCAAAAAAAGTTTTTAAGAATTCGCTTAAGTGGACTTTTACGGAAAATGTTAAGTAGTACTTAAGCGACACTTAAGTTTCTCCTTAAGTGCATTTCTCAAAAAACGTTAAGTTAAACAGATCATGCAGTAAAAACTAATCATATTTTAACAAATTTAGGTTATTTTCATGAAAATTTTTGAATAAAATCCCTCTAAAATTACTTTAATTATTGTGGGTCTCACCACGAAAAAACAGAAAATAAAAAAGTTACAAAATTATAAATAATTTTTCACTTAAAAATTTGAGTGAAAACTTACAGGTGGTCGAGAGGTTCCTTACGTTAAGATGCTGAAGAAACTGACTTACAAAAAGATCTTACTTAAATCATATTTTTCACTTAAGCAAAAAGCTTTTTTAAGAAACAGGCTCCTGTATGTATGATAAATTTTCAGTATGATAATAAAACATACGAATTGGTCGCACTGTTGTGGGTACACTGGCTATTTTGGAACTATCATGCTTATATTAAGATGTATTTTCTAAATAAAGATGGTTCTTTGTTTTAAATTTGTTAGCGGATAATAACTTTAATCGTAACCGCGCTATTGTCTGCGTTTTTTGGTTTTATATTTTGAGTTCTTGAAAATAAACACTGTGTTGTCTGAAACATCGAAATAATTCTAATTTCAATTAATAAACGAAAGTAAAATCTTATAATAATAATAGCTGCTGTTATAATAGCATTTCTATGGTTTTGTTATTCTTTTTCATTGTATCCCCGTGTTACAAATGTTCAGAGGTATAAACAGAAAACGTTTCTAATTTCCCTATTAATGAATCTGTGTCCTCTTTCTGTAGGAGCTGATTAGGTATTATGTCATTGTTTCTTTACACTTGGGCTTTTTGCGCAACAAGTGTAATAATTTATTTAAAACGCTTTTGCAGTAAAATATGAAATAAATACATGTGCGAAAAATTTGAAAGAACATGTGTTGAAATGTAAAAGCTTTTTGATTATAAAACTTTATCTGAGAACGCACCAACATAAAAGAGACACGTAATGAAAATCGCTTGAATAAAAAAAGCGCCACAGAAGTTAAGCAGAAATAGCGCAGAAAGACAAAAAAATGATTAAATAAAATAAAGGTCAACAATAGGAAACGCATATGACATAAAAAGAAGTGACATCTGGAGTCTGTATTCGGTGTTGTTGTTGTGTTGCAATATCAGGAAATCAACATCTCAGTCTAATGGTTTTTTGCCGAATGAGTACTGGTATGACTGCTGCTTTCAGTTGTTGTTTTTGTAGTAGTACCTCCAACCACAGCAGCTTCCATATGTTGAGCACTGGCTGATTTAGCTTGTGTTGTTATGACAGTAGTTGTTTTCGTAGCTAACCGACGACTAGCATCTAATAACGATAGAAAAATATCATGTCAAAAAATCATTCGGCTGAAATTAACTAGTAGAGAGCTATAGTTATTTGGTATCTTGCAAGTATAACGATCTTTATACTGACAGATCACAGGCTTCGTAAATCAACACCTTCTATTCATTCATCTCTTGAATAACAATATCAAGATAAAGAGGACTTTAGCGCACGGTTGTGTAGAAAACTGCCTATCATCTTACCTTCTTGACCTAAAGCAGCAACTTGATCGGTAATCAGTTCAATTTTTGCATTTGCTTGAGCTTGTGCTTCTTTTAAGACTCCCATTTTCAAGCGGTTTGCTTCTTCATTTAAATCATCAATACGTCGTCGGGCATTATCCAATATTTGATTTTGACGTAAAGTTAAATCTTTTTCTAATGTTGATAAATTCAATGCTTTAGCACCATCTAGCTCTTCAACGTACCTAGAACGAAAAAGGACATTAGCAAAATTCAATAGATTCGCTACACATACCGTTGTAATTTTAATTTATATTCTTGTTCAATTTCAGCTGATCGTACATTAGCGTCTTGTAATAACGTTTGTTGTTGAATTTGTGTCTCGGCAACAATTTTTGCTATAGAAGCTGCTACCTCTTCACTAATTTGTTCAGTTCGTTTACGAGAATAGTCTGTAATAAACGTATAATTTTACAAATATACTAGATGCAAAATATAGTCTTGCTTACCATCAATTTGTGAATGTGTTGAACCTAATCTAGCCATTAACTGACTCATTTTTGCTGTATTTTCCATGCTAACCTTCGATTGCGTTTCAGTACTAACGACAGATTTAACGTGGACATTATCAGCAACAGCTGTATGACTTGTAGCAGAGTTTCCACCTGCCGTAGCATAAGTTTTTTGACCCGCGATTTGTGTAACAGTTGACATTTTTATTGAGAGAGGAGAATAATGAACAATAATAAAAAATAAGATAAAAGTAGAGAGAGAAATGAAGATCTAGAAGCAAAACAAAGAATAGATGAAGTAAAAAGCATTCTTTTGATCGATAGAATTTGTTTTTTATAAACAAAAAATGAACAAAAAAATTTATTTAATTTGAAAAATTCAAAACTTCACGTCACTCATCGAAAGCTACACAAATTCGTCTATCACTATGCTGTACATTAAAAAATAAAGTATCAAGTCTACTTATCCAACATAACATTTACATACTCACAGTTTTTTCTTTTATTTACAATCGAAATGATTTTTTAAATATATATATGTTAGCGTCCAAACTCTTATTCAGTCCAAACTGAGATTGGCCTAAAACATTGCAGGCCAATCCTAGATTGGACAAAATCGGAGTTTAGACGCCCGCGTATATATATATACTGCTCTATTTATACTGTTATCTCTTCTATGATAATGACCGTCAGCAACGACGCCTAGATATTTATTCTATTTTTCACTCTCCTTACGGTTTTATTGTCTGAAGGGTGTTCGAAATAAAGGTCGTTGTATTTTATTGTTGTGTTTTTTGTTACATTGAATTGAACCGTTGGGAAAATTTTCTCGATTTTATCTAATCGTCACTGATATGTTATCACTGACATATGGACTCTATTTCATTCACAGCTACTTAGTGACCAATGCATATTTCTCTGGTTAATGTTCATCTAGAATAATTCCAATTTCTCCCCACAAAAACTCTTATAAATAACTAGGTAGAGCCCTTCTGCGTTTTGCTCGGTCCTCTGGTTTAAACTGAGCAGGGCTATGCTCATGAGTATATCAGTCTGTTATTCAATATTTTCTTTCGCAAGTACGAAGTAAACTCGAATTTTCCTTCGGTGGGCTCTTGTAAAAATTATTGACCTTTACTCAACACACCAGAAGAAGACTTTAGGTATTAAGCACGCATCCACCGGTTACTTTCAGTCGCATGCAAATATCCTGAAGATTTACTGGACTCAGTAGTGCAAAAGTTTTCTGAAGTCCTCCGAAATTCCTATGTGTCCTACTGATTCTTGTCTTTCATTCACCGAATCACGCTCGAACTACTCCGAAATATTTCTGGAAAGTCTCAGCCTCCGAGGACTACTGTTCATAGATGCTTAATGGTTAACTAGCTCTGTTTAGCTGTAGTACTGTGGTGATTATTCGACTGGTAGTTTTCGTTTCTCTGAGACAATTTTCTCGCTTTCAGCACTTTTTCGCTGTATCGTACAAATGAAAAAGTTCAAGATATGCTTTCTGGGTGTCATCAGATGTTAATTTGAAAATTCTTCATACCATTTAGCCTCATGAATAATCTATTGTATCTGACAACAAGCACTCATTTATTATGCGTCGCATCTATCAATAAAACTCAGTTTGCTTTTATGTTTACATCTCAGCTACACTTCTAAAGAAAACTTAAGCTCACCATATCACAAATATTTTACGTGTCTGTATTTTGAAGAATCAAATCAAACTTTTCTAAATAAGTATGTAGTGGCGGACGGATTTTGTTGAAAATAGAAATAATAGGTTATACCTTAATAGTAATGTGATGCCTAATTTTTATTATTAAACAATGGTGAATTGGAATACTGTAAAAACTCGGTTTTATATCCTCCGGTTTTTATTTGTTTTATTCTTTCTCTCTCTCTCTCTCATTTGCTACATGTTATTGCTAAAATGAATTTTCTTTTCTCTCTCTAATAAAATTATTTAGTATTTAGTGTTGGTACTTATTCTGTGAAACACGTGTGTATGTGAACTTTGAAATCTGAAGCATACAATATAAGATGCACAATCTAGACCAGGGCATTTTTCTTGTTCTTCTTGGTATGTGCTTATTTGCAAATAGATTATGTATTTTTTTTCATTATTTAGTCATTGAAGTTATACAGCAGTACAGTGGAGTTTATCTAGTCTATCCACATTTCACTTTATGCTCCTTTGCAATAAAAAATTCAGTACCGCCATCGGCAATGAAGTGATTCATAGGAAATAGAAAAGCGCGAATGATTCATATAACGTCAAACAGTTTATCCTCTGAACTTTGTATACGTTTGGTTTGTAGTATCAGAGCAGAGGCACCGGAAGTATGAGAATGGTGGAGACTACATCTCCGCAGATTTTGTGTCTGAGCGAGCGACTTCCACAAGTTTGTGTTTTCATTCTAGCAATTAATTAAGAGTCTAAATGCGACGAAAATACCCCGACGAAATTTTTTGAAAAATATAAAATATCGAAGTTGGAATTTCTTTTTGCAAATATTTTGCAAAAAGAAACTCTGTTCGTAGATTATGTCGGAGGATTTATTGAAAAACTTTGTCCGTCGAGAGAAATTTCCCAATTTCACGGGTAGATTCTGCACCTCTGCATATAATTATTCGCGCATCGTTCCAAAGATGACTATTTTCATAGAAAAATGATCATCCAGTTTCAATATTAATATAAAATATCGGTAGTTTATTTCCAGATATATTTCACTTCCAGAAGTGCAAAATCCTGCATAAAACCCTAATGGAAGTTCTTGATGGCAAGAAGGAAACAGCTTGGAACATTCTTGCAATCAACGCTAGTAAAATTGCCTATACCCAAAATCTGGTGAATAGAAATGTCAAGATCTTGAGTGAATCTATTTAACATGTTTTAAGCCCCTGGTAAAAAATTGTCTTTATGTTTTGTTTTTATGATCATAGCCATACCACTAGTCGACGATCAGCTCGATCTGGAAAACTGAATTAGCTATGCAGCTTCATCAAGGTTAACGGAGAGGCGGAATCATCTCCAAAAAAACCAAAAATTAATTTCTCTTTTGCTTCTTACTTCTTACGCTTTATGGTGTTCCACTTAAGAAACACAACAGAAGTACAAAACATCATTTAAAACTCAATTTGAATGGATATCGACTTTTTGTAGATGCACGTTTTTTATCAGCCGTCCTACATTTCAAGAGTTATGGCATAGCAGTATAAAATTTAATTCGAAACTTTTCCGTCTACGACAGCACTTAATGGTTAAGATTTTCTGACCGAGTTGGCTTCCTTGAAGATTTAGTATTTCACTTTTTTTCGCACACCCTTTCAGTAGCACCTCAGACAAGCTAGTGTTTTTCTGTTAGCGCCCACTCCCGGAGCAAATTTCTGATTTAGTTCTCAAAACAGTGCGCATCTGTCTTATAAAAGCTTGAAAAGCATTTTGACAGATTATTCAGCCGTTTTTTTTAATGAGAAAATGTAAAAATCTTCATTACAGAAAAAAGGACAAAAACAAAAACTTCGAAAAGCGGGCAGTTTGCAGAAAAAACTACAGAAAGAGGAATTTGTCCGCAAAATGCGGATCATCTGGCAGCTCTGGTCCATATATAATTATAGACTTCTTTTTAAGCAACTATGCTCAAAAAACAAAAAGAATTCGAAGTTATTCTATGTAATTAAATATTCGCATTTATATATCAACAAGAGCGTAAAACAAAAAAAACGGTGATCCAAGAATTTCGAAGATCTTGAAGTAAATGATAAGACCTTGATTCAAGTAGTTTCACTAGGAATAATCTTGTCATTTCGTTGACTCAAGAACTTTCATTAGGAAATTGAAAAAAATAATTATTTACGAATGATCTATCTACTAGACGTAGAAATTTATATGTTGTAAACGATAATTTTCTTCACAGCACGTTCCCCAGATTTTTGAAAATTTTTCGGTAATTGCTTTCACTTTATGCATCGTTTTACACTGAAAAGACATTCTGTCTAAATCATATAGTATATTTAATCACAAAATTTTATTCAAATGATAATGTATATTCTTTGTTCGATTTAAAAATATAGCGGATGAAAAAAATATCATTTTGATTATACGTTCTTTCTGAAGTATAACAAAAAATCTTGATATTTTTCTTTGTTCGTTCAAAGCTAAGTTGTTCGGTTTTAATTCAATAGGAATCTAGGCGATAGCTCTTTCCATATAAGATATTCAACGTGTGGACATTTTTTTCCTATCAGCGCGAGAGAACAGAAAGATATGCATGTGCAAAAAAAGATATTCCCTTATTTGCAAGCTCTCTAATGGTGTTGTGTAACATTGACGCTGTAATACTTTTGAATGAAAAAGTACTTATCTATGATACCGATACTTTTACGTACAGTAGATGCAAACACATGATCATTTCTGTTAAAAAGTACAAACAAGAAAAATTTATTTGTAGAAATAAAATAAAAGACGTAAAAGTAATGTTATATAAAATAATGTTTAATGTATGATCTTCATTTAATTCATGAACAGAATTAAAAGCTCACCGTGACCCTATGCTCAAAATTATAGACACGAAAAATTGAAATATATTAATTAGTCAATTTTATTTTTCAGTTTTATTTTTTGAACGATAAAGTGTTTGTATTGTAAGTCGGAGCCAGAGCTGTCACCTGTACAAGTCAGAAATCCGAAATTATAGTCCTAAAATGCGGAAATAAAACGGAAACCGACTTTCAGTGCCTTATTTAACCTTTTTCTACTGCGCAGAGTGGCAAAAAAAGTTTCTTCTCTAGCTCTATATAACTTTACTCGATAAAATACAAGAAAATAACAAACATAAATATAAATTTCGATTTTGATGGACACGCTGTTGAATGTATGTTTTTGATCCGAAAAATAACTGGCACTTTAGGTGGCCTGTAATATGAGAAAGGCAACCACCACAAACTATAGATAAAAAAACACTTAAAGATCTTCATGATCAGGGCAGCAAATTCTCAAAATCCGGACAAGATGGCAGCTATGATCGGAGCTTTTGATAATATTCTGTAAAGTAATTATAGAATGTTTTGCTCGTCTCTACAATTATTAAAGTTACAAGTATCTTTTAGATTTGACCACGTATATAAATGCAATTTTTGCTGTTAAGAGAAGACATATCTCACAATCACCTTAGGGACATATCTTTCAATTTGTTGTTGTTTACTAGAACATAGAAAAAAACTTATTAGATTTCGTACTGCAATACAGATATGATATATTTCTATATGTCTATTAAATTGCCTTCTCCTTGAGTTGGTGAATTTTCAAAGGATTTCTAATGCATGTTAGATTTGGTGCATCACTTGGTCTCAAAAAACATTAGGTCTTTGCCTCTTTTATCAGGTAATCGTGTGGTGTTTAGGTCAAGTCATTTTTGGTACATAAATTGCTGATGGCAGAACATGATCGAACACGGTGTATTCCCGATTCGTTGACACATTAATTTTTTCCTGACTCGTCGACAACATTTTGGATGGGAAAGTGGAACATGTCTGTGGGCCACCGACACTATAAAGTTCGACGAATCGGGGCTGAATCTCAAATACGCATGCTCTTGCATAGATAGAGTACACCTTTTTAATATTTTTGTTTGTTAACTTATTCTAGCTACGCATATATTATTCTTTCTTTCTATGATATTTTAACTAGCAGTTACTAGTACTAATTATAATAATAATAATCTCGCGTTTTTGCATCATATAACATAGAAAAGAAAAAAGAAAAAAAAGAGTCTCACTGTCTGTACTTCACAGTAGTGGGATGATCAGTAGTGGGATGAAATGGTGTACACTAGTGGAGGGCTGTTATCAGTGTCGGTTGTAGCGCTATTCATTTATCGATTCTGGTGCAACAAGAAGTGTGGTGAAGAGTATTTCGTCGATAGCGAACTACCAACTGATTTTCTCCGACAGCTGAAGAAGAAAAAAGTGTTGTGCAGCTTCAAAATCTGTGATTTTTAAACAACAGCGGCGAAGACGCCGAAGAAAAGTAACATTATCATTACACACACCAACATGTCATGTTCGTTGTTTAGATGGTAGCTATAGTCATCGTTTCAAAGCCCGTGTTGCTTGATTTTCTTATCAGGATAAATACTGTACAGCTTACTCTCCTTATCTATGAGTCACTGCACGAGAACCACGCCCACCTATGCTCAATGACGATCTCAGATATTTTCCTAACTGTTCTTATCTTGTAGAGTACACGCGAAAACCTATAAATCAAAAGTTTTAACCTTATCGGACCATAGATGACAGAGATACAGCAAGATTGTTCGAGAGTGTTTAGCGTAAAACTTTGGCGCCGGAAAATGGAAAGAAAAAGTAAAAATGCCATTACTCCATCAATAGGAACGGTGAGAGTGAGATTTTCTCACCATATATAGTCTGTGATGTGCTCTATCCGATAACATATTTAGACTTCCTTTATCTCAATTTTTCAGAGATTCTTTCTAAGGTCCAAACTTCTGAAAACGGATTTAGACAGTCCGTGGTTGAATGCATAAGGAAAAAATAAACTTTTAAAGGCGATTTTCCTCGTTTTTCAAAGTTTGAGTATGTGCTGCACCATTCCGCGGGGTTACAGGACGTGGGATGACATATATCTTTGACCAAACACTTTAGAAAAGCGTGCTTTTCAGCAGAAATTCCAAATGATTTTTGTCTATTTCGAAGTGCTTGGCCAAAGATGTAAACCTGTTTTTCTAATAGTCCACGTCGAGTATATGCGAGATATATGTCATC
>CAJNOQ010008482.1:0-11164 GCA_905250885.1 Didymodactylos carnosus | reverse complement strand
ACAGTTCTTTTGAAATAGTTTGAGTTGTTTAGCAGCTCTTTTGAGTATAAAACTGTTGGAGCTGATCAACAGCTCACATGAGTAGGAGCTGGAGCTGGTTAACAGCTCACATGAGTAGGAGCTGGAGATGGTCACCAGCTCTTTACTACATTTACTCACAGTTCACGAGCTTGAACTGTCACACCCCTAATCGGCAGTTGTAAGTGTCTTATAAGATTTTCATAAAAGATTCGTAAGAAATTCATAACAAGTACGAAAAATTCTTATGAAGTTATCCAGTCCAATCGAAACAACGTAATCATAACAAAAATTATCAAAATCAACTCATAAGCTGCCTTCTAGTAAATAACAGTAACATAAGAATATTTGGTACTTCTTCTGAATTTTTTATGAATCTCTAATGAAAATCTTATAAGATTCTTATAGATACTAACGACTGTCAATAGAAAATCGTAAACAATCTTATAGAAGAAACTGATAGAACAACAGAAGTTCTTCAGAAAAACTGAGTTGTGGAAATCAGTTATTTTTCGATGCGTTTTTAGTCAAGCTTTATTTCATATATCCGACGTTTTGCCTCAGAAATTTATAAAGGTAGACGCAAGTTTCTGCACAGCTGATTGAACCATTCTCGAGAAAAATGAATTTTCGTGACCTTGAAAAATCGACATTTTCAAATTATCACAATAGACGTCATACTTCATCTGCTAATTAAAATCAGATGCGAAAAGCTCTCTAGTGGAACTTCTTGTACCCAAGATCTTGGGAACGGAAATGCCAAGATCTTCACGAATTCACTCAAAATGTCTCAGGATCCTAAGTGAAAAGTTTTCTTTACATTTTGATTTCATTTATGACAGTCATAGCCATTAGACATACAACTAGAGAATTTCGAACCGAAATTCTTTAGTAGGTCGTCTATGCATGTGACGATTGGCTAAAAAAATGAGCCTGTTGATAACGCAATAAAGTCACAGAAATCAACCATATTGAATGTCGTTTTCATGTACTACTCTCCTGTATAAGACATTTTTGCATAGACGACCTACTAAAGAAGGAAGCGCTTGATTAAGAAAATATTTTAGGAATAAATTCTCTGATTGAGATACAGTCTTTCAGACCTAATGTGGACAAAATTTAAGATTTTGAATTGAGGACAACGTTATTCTATTATGCATTTTAGACTTGGCGCTCCGACTCTTGTTTGAAAAAAGAAAAATAACAATAAATGACTATAGTATTTATAATCAGGTGTTGATGATCTACCTACTCTGAAAGATTATAGGCCAGGACTATTGTCCGCTTTTCAGACTTTATTCTGCACGCTACTGATGTTCGCTTTATTCATACGGATCACTTTTCTGTCACTCAATCATATATATACGCTAGGATTTATAATCTATTATTTATTTCTTAGAGGTGTTTCATTTATTTTTGATTGGCTGACTCTTCGCTGATGGTAAAACGTGGATATCTGCTTTAAGAAATCCAATCAAGTAGATCAAACTGTTTATTTATTTATTTCATCTGTGAAAAAATTTAAGACTTTCATTTAGGAAGAGTCAAAGTTTGCACTGAAAAGTTCGAAATGGTTTGGGCAATGTCCGAAACAATTATAAATCGATTTATAACATAATTTTTTGCTTTATAAATAGGTTTATAAACGGTTTTGTGCTTCAAAATTAACCCGAAAAAGTTGAGAGTTATAAATATTTATACTATAACTACCGTATTTCGGACTCTTTAGTGAACGTTTCTCAAAATCAGATATTTTACTTGAGAAAGGAAAGCTAATAGTACAAAAACCCTTTCGATATGTACAAACCTGATGTTGTGAAATTACGTACTATCAATTTTAGTTACGTACATCTACAGATTGCCCACTCTCATTCTCACACACACCTACGAGGGTGTGCTCAAGTGCCCGTTTGCTACACAGTCAATGTGTGAGATGTAGAGTTGTTTCTTTACATATATTAATTAGAACGTGTTTTTCTTGTTAAAGTAGAACTATGATTTTTTCCTTCTGATTAAACATCCATACCAGCATTTCTAATGACAAAGTGTACAGTTTTTACTCTGAAATTCAAATGTTCATTGTTTTTTTTCTAGAAAATTTTCACCCAATTTACAGAAAATGATATTTAGCTGTTGACTGATGGCTCATGTTTGTTCGTCATAATATAAACAGACAAAAATAGTGAGACTTTGAAAATTTTTAAAAAAAGTCCTTTCGACTCGAGATATTACATGATATTGATACCTACGGTGAGAGAGACAGAATTAGAGAATATAAGTATGAACTTTAAGATTAAATGAGTCGAGCAAAGAAAGAGAGAATCGTTTTTCTCGCTTGTCCAGCTCACCTGTCTTTCGGAAAAATAACGAGAATTTGTCAACAACTACATCGAAAGTTTCGTCAATAAAATGGTCTAATTCAATGTACAATTTGCGAAAAAAAGAAACAAAGTGTACGCATGCATTTTGATTGAAAAGGCGGAGTGTACATGACCATTTAGCAAGAAATTGTCATTAGAAACGTTAATCTCTATTTGTTTTTTTTTGCAAAATTTCTACACTTTGTGAAGAGAACAACCTATTGTTGCGTCCAGTCTACTAACTGTTTCATAAACACTAAATTGGATTCTTAAAAACAATAAAGTATACACCGAGTCAATTCCAACGCGTTTGATAAACCTTGCATCGTCCTTTTCCGTCTAAATCTCCTCCTTTTATCTTCTTTTTGATAAAGAAAAACGGGCAAAGTTGGCTGGTTTTAGAACAGCGTTTAATAAAAGAGCCTTCTTAAAAGCTTAGTCCTTATACGTTGCTTCTAATATTTAACAAAACACAAATATAGTATCGTCTGTCTTTGTAGTGATCGTTATAATGTGATCTGAATCTTAACACACTATAAGTATTTCTGGGATCGACACTTCTTATCACTGCATGCCGAGTCATCAGCACTTCTCTATTTAGTATGTGTGTTTTCTCCTTTTCTGAATGTCTCTTATCTACAGTTAGTGGGAAAAGTATTCACACGATGGAGGACAAAAGATTTGTAATGTCATTATCTTCTGAAAGGAGAAGGATAGGAAGATTTCTTTTTTACCATTAAGTCTCAGCTTTATTCCTTATTAATAGCAGATTTTGATCTCAAATTCAAAATATAGAAGGTTTTTAAGTTTGATCTGCTTTTTTCGCTCAATAAGGTATTCGTACGATCACTTTTTTTACTTTATTTATAGATATTTATCGAACAGAATAGAATTTTTGTTTGTATACCATTCGAAAATGTAAAGTCTACGCTACACGATGTAAAAATAATACTAAAAATCATTATGACTAATGGATAACAATTGTGTAGTCAAATTTTATATAAAAATTTATTTGATCTACCGAATTAGCGAAAAATAAACAGAGAGTTTTGCTTTTGGTATATCTTTTTTATTGTTAATGCTAGAGATCCAATTAAAACAGCATTCGAAGGAAAAGATATTTTTGAACATTGCTACATATAAAAATAATCAATACACAAGACCGTTAAACTTGGTAAAAACAATTTTCCTTCTCTGTGATCTTGAATAGAAAAGTGAATTTGTTTAGGAGTATTCCTCGCCTAAGGAATTATTTAGGAGTAGACTTCGCAACTCTCTATGGTGTTTCCTTTCTGAGTTATGTTATTTTTTAAGATGGGTCACCGTAGATTTAAATTCATCATGATGATGTTGGATCTCCGATGAGTCATCTTAAAAAATAACATAACTCAGAAAGGAAACACCATAGAGAGTTGCAAAGTCTCCCATTATACAGAGGACACTTAGCTGTATATTGTACCATATCTAACTCGAAAATCAAAATCTTAATAGAATGGTGAAGAATAGGATGGTGAAGAAAATTCTGTTTTACTGTTATATTAGGTTCAAGCACTGAGTCTTTATAGTGGAAGTCACATCGCTATCAGATAGTTTATCCATTGTATTTTGAAGCCTACAACTATGACCGATACCAAACAGAGTTGGATTTCAAAACTTATAATGTCGTTTTTGGTGAACCATATATGCTTTAAAACAACAAAAAATTCTTTTATTTATAAAAGTCGAGCAGTCTCGGTTATTAATTACAAAAACATCTGCTCTTTCGAATGGCGATTGAACTGGGTCTCGAACATTAACAGTAAAAAAGATATATCAAAAGTAAAATTCTCTGTTTATTTTTCGCCAACTCGGTACCTAAACTCATAAACAAAAATAACTTTAAATATATCATTGAATAGTACTTGGAAAAACTGCAGTTATTTTCCCTAGAGATCACATCTTATATAGAATTTCTATAGGAATCTTATAGAATATCTCCAAGAATCATATGAATTTCTTAATAAGGTAGTTGATGGACATTCGTAGAATATTGATAAGAATCTCATATAAGAAACTGGTAAAAGATCTATCAGAATGATTTGTATAACTTCTTAATTTTGTAAAATAAAATTTTTCATAAAATACTAGAATTGTGTTAAGATGTGATCAACTTCTCTTGCGCTTATCTAGGTATGCACCAGTTAACTGTACTTGTAAAATTGCTGATAACGGTAGGCAAATATTCTAGAATGAGTTAGTCTTGTACGATTTGCATACATTTTAAGAATAGTGATATTCTTAAAATATATGCAAATCGTACAAGATTAATCACTCTAGAATATTTGCCTACAGTTTTACAGTTAACTGTAACTGATGCATGCTTACGCTTATCTATTATGTTAAATTAGTGTTTTTAGGATCTGCATCTTTCTTTCAAGTATCTGACCTAGTGAACAAATTAAACCTTTCTCTGCTTTCGGTGAGACGTAAATATTTCCGGCTCGTTCTCTTTTTCAAAATTTTTAGAGGATTCTCCCCTCTCTCTAGATTAGGTATTATCAGACATAACCCAAACAGACAATCGAATCGTAACACTATACATCAAGTTCAAGTCGAGGTTCCTTTTGCTCGAACTCAGACCATCCTCAGCCGCTTCTTTTACCGAACTGCTCGGGAGTGGAATACAACCCTACCCGTGAGCTCTCCCACTATTAAAGACTTCAAAACTCGTTTGCGCCAACACCTGCAAATNTGTTAACGTTTTTTGTTGAAAATTTTAATGTAACATCTCTTGAATTAATTGTCAAAATAAAATAAAACAAAAGTAGGCGTTCCTAGTAACTGTAACTATTCACTAGTTACCGGTGTCTTCATAATTAAGATGTAGAAAAGTTAATATTCATCTATCTTGTTTTTTATACTATAATAAACTCATCTAGTTCAGTTCCCATGGATAATACTATCATATTTTCTATAGAAACAATACACGTATAGAAAATCTTTATTCTACAGCCTTTAATGTGAATGTTCCTATACTATGGGAAGGGTCTTTTACTGTTAAAAGATATAGAGCAACAAACATTCACTTAGAGATGTAAAATTATATTAAATTATGTTGAAGGAACAGTAACTGGTGACCAGTTCCAGTTACTAGAAACGGTAACTGATCGCCAGTTCTTTTAATCAGTTACTAGAAACAATAAGAACTGGAACTGTCCCAGCCCTACTTTCAAGATTTTGTTAATTCCTCTTTTTTTAGAAAAATCTTAAGACGAAAGTCAGATAAACGCATATTATAAGTGAAGAAAAGTCACTATGTTCTATTTGTAGTTGTAAAATGATAATTATTCATTTAAGTAAAAATGTCTTGTTTATTTATTTTAGATGGTGAACGCTCCCATTGATGTTGACAGTTCTGATGTTGTTATGAAAGATGAAAGTAATATCTCTCATTCAACTGTATATGAAAATGTCCAAGAATCTTGTAAACAACTTCCGATATATTCAATGAGAAAAAAAATTATTCAAATGGTGCGAAAAAATGAGTGTGTCATCTTTTTAGGTAGGATAAGTAAAATAATTTTAAAGTAATAATTAATCCAAATATTTTCGTCTTATTTAATTAACTCTAGGTGAAACAGGATGTGGTAAAACAACTCAAATTCCACGATTTTTATATGAAGCATACAGTACACAAAAACTATTCAAAGGACAGATATGTTGTACACAACCTAGACGAGTGGCTGCCATTTCTATTGCACAACGAGTAGCAGAAGAATGTGGACAACAATGTGGACAGTTAGTCGGTATATCTAAGCATTCTTTGTCTTCATATTAATTACAGTACGTTAGCAAGAAACGGGTGGCACATAATAAACGGTCCAAAAAATAAGTCATCTAAAAATCTTGTTCTAGTCTCATTCGATAGAGAATCGAATTTTCTACAAAATTTGCCATTTGAATCTCTGATAGGAGTTTTCTCGTTTGAGCATCATTCAAAATATTGACCGGTGATAAGTTCTCGAACTTCAACCTACTGAAAATAGAAAAATATTTGCCTTTGGTCCAAAAACAGATTCTATAAGAGTTTTGAAAACATCAGAAGATTTACCGGAAAATTCTGTATCTTCTCACATATTTTTCCAAATTTTGCAGTTAAGTCTTCTAGGAAAATTTCTCTTTGCAAAAAACTGATAAATCTAAAAAATCTAAATTTTGATTCTATTTTTCACAGACTTTAGTTTTTTGCCTATAAGATCAATAAAACGTTCTGAATCCAGGATTTTAGCCTTGTTATCTTACACAGCATTAAATTCTGCATCTTTATATATATAAACAAAGTTTTTCAATTGAAATCATTAACTAAAAAAATGAATTTAATTTGAAAAATTTGAAAAATTTGGTTGAGAACTAGTTATGAGTCCAGCTGACGTAGTGAAAACATTGTATGAAGTTGTAAATGAGTAACATCGATAGAGCATAAAACTCTCTATCTGTCTACCTAGAAAAAGTAATTATTGAACCTCAGGCAATGGGCTAAAAATCACAGAAAAGGATACGACAAAAACACGTTGTAGTTCGAGAATTTAGCACCAGGCAATATTTTGAATGGTGCTCAAATGAGAAAAATGTTATCAGTAGATTTTGTAGAACATTCAATTGTCTATTGAATGAGACTAGAATCAGATTTTCAGGTCACTTAGAAGAAAAGATTTTGGACCATTTATTATGTGCCATCCGTCATTTAGCAAAGTGAAAAGATGGTTGTTAACCTATTCGGATACAACTCTTTCTTCTGCCACATATGAGACGTCTGGAAGTCATTTTTAGAAATTTAAATCAATTGGACAATTCTTAGTGATGTCTTTTGTATGCTCAATTTTGTTTTTTTTCTTATTCTTTTAGGTTACAGTGTTCGTTTTGAAGATCAAACATCAAAATCAACAAAAATAAAATATATGACAGATGGTATGTTATTACGTGAAGCATTAATCGATCCACATTTAAAACGTTATCGTATTATTATATTGGATGAAGCTCATGAACGTACACTTCATACAGATTTATTATTTGGAATTGTTAAACAAGCATTGGAAAAACGGCGACAATCAAAACGAAAATTACATATTCTTGTTATGTCAGCAACAATGGATGTTAAATTATTTTCAGATTATTTTAATTCATGTCCAGTACTGTATTTAGAAGGAAGACAATTTCATATTGATGTCTATCATTTAGAACAAAAACAAACAGATTATCAACATTCAGCATTAATTACACTCTTTCAAGTATGTAGATTAAATTACAGGAGATCGTGTCACGAAAAAAACTTAAGTCCAGGGACTTAAATCGTATTACGAAAAGACTTAAGTTGATGCTTTGTTTACTTTTTGAAAATCGTTGACAATAGTGACAAACTTGAGACAAAAATCCGCAAAATAACGAAGTATTTATTCTCTAAACTTTAGAAAGTCATTTTAGTTGAATCGTATCGTTAAATGCCTGAGCAATTCCAAAAATGAGTCAATGACTTTAAAACTACATTTCCCATGATTTAAGTCACCCCTTTGACTTAAGTTTTTTTGTAATACGGTAAAATTTAAGTTCAAAGACTTAAGTTTTTTTGTGATACAGCCTTCAGGGTGGCCCAAAAGTGGCTTTACCGAGGTAGACACATATTATTCTGTACATTTTCATTTTGATTGAGCGCATTTTTATACCAAAAGATTCCCCGTTGAATTCTCTACAAAAAATGTATTGACTGTTTTATTGTAAGATCGGAAGATGCAAAATGCCATAAGAAATTTTGAAAAGTACCAAAGTGTAGAAAAAATAAACGTATTTTCTTAAAGAGAGCGAAATTTTTTTCGAAATGGTTTCACAAACATTAAAACATAGTTTCAGTTACGCTCTTTCTCATCGTGTAGAATGAAAATCATTTGAATCTAAATATCCGACATAAAGATTAACTTCTCAGGAATCAAGTGAAAATAGCAAAGATTGTCATGTTTTTCTTTTGCGCGGTGAAACAACACAAATTTCTTTTCCAAATCTTAGAGATCCGATTATAATCATTAAAAGAACCAACGTGAATGGATCAAGTGTGACTGAGCTTTATTTATTTTCTTGGAAGGCTCAAATTATTGGTAAAAAATCGTCGTTTTTTGAAAAACTGGTAAAAAAAAATTGAAATTCTTGCGCCCTCAATTCTAATTGGAAATTATTTAAATTATGGATGAAAAATACAGTTTTTTTCGAGGCGTACACGGTGTCTACGTCAGCTTTCCTCTCTCACAAACTTTTAGTAGATAATACTAGAAAAAAACTGTTAAGTATGTTTATTTTTTCTGCATTTGGTACTTCTCACGATTTCTCATGGCATTTTGCAATAAAACAGTCAATACATTTTTTGTAGAGAAGTCAACGGGCAATCTTTTTGGTATAAAAACGAGCACAATCAAAATAAAAATGTACAGAATAATGTGTGTCTACCTCGGTAAAGCCACTTTTGAGCCACTCTGTATAGTAAAACCTCTATTAGTGAACATCTCCTTATTATAAATGCTCTTAGGTCTAACGGAGCGATTTTTGTGGGAAATACACCTCTCTATTCTGAACATGAATAGGGATGTTACAAGTCTTGAGACCTTACATCAAAGATCACATGTTTTCATTATTCAAAACCTCTAAGCTCTACCGAGCTTTTGTGTTAGACGTAACCAGTTTTCTCTGTTGTATGCGAAACTAGTGCTAGGACCGGTCAAAATCAATAAAAAAGTACCGGCATAGTAAAGCTTGTTAAAAAGTACTGATAAAGATCAATTTTCACCAAGTTTTACCAAGTCCGGTACCTTTTTATTGATTTTAACGAATCCTAGCACTAGTTTTGGATACAACAAAGAAAACTGGTTAGGGTTAGGTCTGATATAAAAAGCTCGACAAGTCTTGGGGATTTTGAATAATGAAAAGATGTGATCTGTGATGCAAGGTCTCAAGGCTTGTAACATCCCTAAACATGAACAGTTTTTGGGTGGTTCCTCTTGTAGGGGCATTCATTTAGTTTTATTATTCATTGATAATATGAATAAATATAAATTCGTCATTTATATTTGAAAAATAGATAGAAATAAACGAAAACAAAATTAATTTTAATAAAATAAAGAAATAAAGATTTGATTTTATGGAATATATGTAGTAGATATGGAATGTTCTAAGACGACAGAATTTTTTGTTATTCAAACGAAGTACTTTATTTAGAAGATGTTTCTAATTGAAAACACCTAAATTGTAGAGATAATTCCAAAAAATAAAGAAATAAAGATGAAATAAATGATTATTCTCCTTTTGCCACCACGGTTACTCCCTGTGCTTGTTCTATTCAACCTTCTCTTTTCGGGCTAGGATCTGGGTAATTCATCGTAACTTAGAACCACTTATTCGAACAATTGAAGTGATATAATCAGCTCATGATGTGAGATGTGGGCAAGGGCATCAATGATGACATACTAAGATTTCCCTGCTTGTTCATTCACTTGAAAACAGCAAAAATAAAATCTTTATTTCTTTATTTTACCTTTATTTTTTAAAGATAAACAGTCCATATATCTTTATTTTATAAAAATAATTGTTTTTTCATTTATTTATATTTATTTTTTAAATATAAATGACAAATTTATCTTTATTCTTTAAAATTACACTAAATTAACACCCCCTAATTATAACCCCTCTAATGTGGACAGACGTGCAATGTTTCTCTTTCTCTACTGTCTATCATCTGTCTCTTATTTACTATAACTGACTATTGTACGTATGAAAAGAAAAAGAATGACATCACAACACGAGCTAACTTAAAAAGTAAAATTTTGAATGAATTAATGATAATAAGGATGGTAAAGAGATGAACAATAGAAGCTCCTAACTTATGTGAGGATTAGCGTAGAAGCAGACAGTCTAAAGCTTTTTCTTCAGTTCACAGCAAAAACATGCATCATCTCTCTATAGTGAAAGCTTTTGAAAAGTTCCGATGGTGTTCGCAATAGTGAGATTTTACTACAACCGTTTTCTTACATAAACATTCTACTCTATGCAGATTGAAATTTGTTTTATTTAAGAAAAAAAACTATTGATTACTAACGAAGCACAAGACGATTATGCTATCCATTTTTTAATAAAATTCTCTTTCAAACAGACATTTAAAAGAGGTTTGCACAATTCTTTATACAATCGTACACACTCATTCTCTCTCAATTTTGAACTTCTTTGAACTCATTCGCTCGCTCGAACTATAATTGTAGTTATTCAAAATAACTTTGTGTCTGTTGGAGATTTTCTTGTAATTCTAACATTTTATTAAACTAAACTTCCCTATTTTAGACTTTGATTTTAAAATTGGCCTCTGTTCGCTCGCCTCTCCGACGTTTCGATGAGAAACAGAAAACCTATTTGATTTTTTTACCAGAGATCCTAGATTCACTGATTTTTTCGGAAAAATTGTGATTTTTGGAACTTTTTCTGTTCTTTTTTATTCAAAAGTCTATTGATTTTCTGATTTTCTTGCTTTGGATCTGGTATCCCTGTTATCGACTGCAAGAAACATCAAATGTCGATTAATGGAGAAATAGAAAAGCATTGAAGTTTCTCGCGATATTGTGTATTGAAAATTCTTAATTGTCTGTTTATTTATTATGTGTTTAGATTCATCGTTCTACACCACCATCCGAAGGTATATTATTATTTTTAACTGGTCAAGATGAGATCGATTCAACGTGTAAAACAATACGTCAAATAGCCGATACATCGAGTGTACC
>CAJNOQ010008481.1:0-11165 GCA_905250885.1 Didymodactylos carnosus | reverse complement strand
GCCGGCAGGAAAGGTAGTTATTTTACGGATAATGCCTGTTATCTCGGTAACGGAAAAGACCTGACAAGTGATATTTTCGAATTAGTTATGTCCTTATGCTAATAAGTAACTTGCAAAAAAGATTTTTCCTCAACTCGTCTGCAAAAAATCTCCAGCCAAATCTATTTCGACTTCATATGAACAATGGCAATTTTTGCCACTATAAAATAGTAGACTAAAATCAAATACGTTGACTTCACATCGAAAACAGCAGGTTTTAGCTTGTTTATTAACAAGAACTGCTGTACTGTTATGACGATGATGTGGTTTATTTCAGCACAATAACGAAATTCTCCACCTATATTATATATTAATATTACAGGATTTTTAGTTCCGCGAGTACAATTAATAACATGACCATAACGATTACATTATCGCAAAATCGACTTTTTATACGCTGAACAGAATCGGTCGAAATTTTTTTTCTGGAAAGCTTATTGAATGAATGTACAGGCAGCAAAGTATATCTTTATTCAAATCACTTTTCTCATTTTGGCTCGAACAGTGACGCGCAATATCAACATTAATGTTCAAATTTCTGTTGCTAATTATTATCTGAGCAGTTTTCGTTTGTTGTTTTTTGTGAAACAACTCAGTCAGGATAGGTATGAATCCACAGTTATTGTTTAAGGGTACCGCTCCTCTTTTTGTAAAAAACTCGGATTTTGAGCTGAGCATAGCCTAATGTAGAGGAAAGTGTGGGCCACAAAATCAGACTACTCCCAGTACTCCACGATCTTTTTCAAAAAGTTATGGATTTCTGAAGTTTTTCCTTCGAAACCTAAAAAGACTCAATTTTTTAGTTTGATAAAAGTTTCTCTCATTTTCTGTACATGCAAAAGTTGTCTTGTACATAGTCTGATTGAAGAAAGTGTTTTCTTCACAATGAGACGTTTTACAGAATTTTCCGATGAGCTTTCGTGGCGATATAAGCATCGCGGTAAATGCTCTGAATAAAGTGGCCGGTGTACAAAATGCGTTTTTTGTCGAAAACTATTTTTTTGCTACCAGGCTTCATTGTGCCACATTACAACCCACCTTAAATTTCGTCCGATCGACTTCAAAATTTTGCTAGAGGTACTCACGCCACTATTGCAGAGGTAGTTTTTGGAATTTTATTTTAGACTTTTCTTTATCGACTTATAGGGTTTCCAGAATTGAAAAACTTGGATTTTGAGACGTTTTTCAGTATTTTCCCCCTAACTACCAGAAAAAGTCTCGAAAGAATTTCCCCAAGACTGCCTCTGCGGAATGACGTTCGGTACCTCTGGTAACATTGTGAACTCGATCGGACGAAATTTTAGGGGGGATCATAATGTGGCACAATGAAAAACCGAGTTTTCTGATACACTGATGAAAGGCAATAGTTGAAAACTTTTAACAAAAACGAAAAAGTGCTCCATTGAGTTTTGCAATCAGTTCTAACAATAGGAAGCCTTAGCGACTTTTAGTTTTTATTTCACAGCATTTCTACGAAAAGCCCAAAAAGACGGGAGCGGTACCCTTAAGCAACATAGATTATTACCATAATGTTATATTAAGTGTATTTGACGATCCAGAACAGTTACCCATGATTTTCGAAGTAGATCAATATCCGTACTTCTACAGATATACCAGAGACGTAACCGGTACTGGCAACCGGCTGGTCTGGCCCGTCCGGTCACAAACGTTTGACCGGCAGCTCGAAAGAAAATTAGTTTGACCGACCGGCCGAGAAAAAAAACGTTTTTTGGTCTGAAAAATCAGTACTCTGTCGAAAACGAATTTGCTGAACTAAGTAAAACAAAGATTTTCATATGTCAGATTAAGCAAGTTAGTTTGGTTTTCTCTTTTTTGTCAACACTCTTCGAGAGTCGGACTACCGAATGTGAATCTTCCGTTCGTTTTTTCTGTTTTTAGTGTTTGTTGAACTAGTATCGCGCTAAAATACAAGGTCGGTGGTTACTGTTTGAATAACTCAAAAGGAATAAACAATAGCCAAGATCTGAGGCTATGTTTTCATAAACAAAAACAAGTTTGGAAAAATTTCAAAGATCGGTTTTTGAGGAGATCTGTGAAAACCAGTTCGGTTTTCTCAAAACTGGCATAGAAACCCATGGATTTGTTTTCATACAGATATAGTCTGAAGTGTTCTCTACAAACCTGGACGTGAGGTACACCTTGGAAATCCATGGCTCGGGAGCTATGGACGTTTTTCCTGAAGCCGTAAAAAAACTGTTGCATGCCTGGTCATACGTAGCGGATGAGTGATCAATCATTGATCTCTGCAATACGAAACAACCTCTCTTATGAAGAGCGCTCGATATGCAATGAAATAACCACAGTGCGATTTTTTTCTACTAGAGGATATCCAAAGTCGGTTTCAGCATTAAAACATAGTCATAGAGAATCGTATATATCAAGCTTATGTCTCTTTTAATTATCCGTCCAGTGTTATTATTGTTGTTTTCGTTCATCTTCCCTGGTCCCGATCAGCCCATGTTTAACATCCTACTTCATTTTATTTTTTCTTTACTCTTCATTTCTTCTTTGTCTTTTATTCTTTTTACTTCTTTCGCTTAGCATTTTGACATGAGTGTGTGGAATTTATACAGTCAAGCTTTATGGGAACATTCTGATCCTTAGTGCAAACGTCATTTCTGTTAATCTGCTCTTCTCATGTTTGACTGAATAAAATAAAAATATTTGCCTAACGTGGATTCACGTAAGAAGCAAAGACTTTCTAACAGATTTTACCATACTCAACAGCGAGGCTGCAGAAAGAAGTCAAAATACAGGAAAATTTCGAAAACCAGGATAAAACAGGATGTTCTCATACAACAACAGGAAAAACAGGACAAATACGAAGCCTGAGTGACTAAATCTTAAAGAACAATAAAGTATGTGAGGAATGTTAAGACAACGATGATTTTCGTACTCTTTCAATTAGTTCTGTTGTTGACTATAAACAAAGAACAACGAGAGAAAACATTTCTGTTTTGTTTTTTGTAATAAAATTTATTAAAATAAAAATGAATAGTAAAAAAATACCCTCATTCCAGATTAAGAAAGGAAAGAGTTAAAAAATACATTAAAAAAATAAGCGACATGTAATAAAAATAGAGGCGGATGAGCTTCAGCAACTATCTACCAGCACATTTGAATGATCTTTTTTCAATTGTAACTGAAAGATATTTGGTTGCTTAACCAAAATACGGTTGATTTTCCAAATGTTCATGGACTCGTAATATTTCCGTTCTAATATTTTGAATAGTTGGATTTTCCAGTGGAATATAGTATTTACTATTACCACCACTACTGACTGTTGATCTAAAAACAGAGAAACAAAACATTTTTTGTTATAACTAGACGAAAATGACAAGCATAAGGATCATACCTTTCATCATTATTATTATCGACAAATAAATCCCGTGCTTTCAGCGCAGCCAAATCAGCTTGATGAACAACAGATGGAATAGCTTCAGCGGCTGATGAGCGTGGATCAGTGAAACAAAGATAATGTGTTAACAGTTGTAATTCATCAATCGATAAACCAATTTCATTTAGTAAACAAACATACAGTGATGGATGATTCACACCCTTTTGAGCTTGGTGTGAATTGAGATAATAGGTCAATTGATATGGATGAACAATAGTGGTATCAATACAAGCTCCAATTGGAATATTACTGGTTTGTTGGGATGGTTCATCAAACATAAAAAATCGGGTGGGATGACGTTTTTTAACAACAATAAGGGTTAATAACGGTGTAAAATTTTCGTTAGCATAAGCAGCTAAAATATAGGAGCGGGTAAAAGTATAGTGTTAAATAGATAACTACGATCTTGTAATGAAATTTCATTACAAAGATTTTCAGTTTTCAAACTAAATCAGAGAAAAATTTCAGATCATTCGAAGGAGAGAAAAGTTTAATGAATTTTCGTATCTTTGTTTAGAATAGATTCAAATTAACGGATTTGATTTATCACAAATCAAACTAACTCAAACGAGTTTGATAACATTTTCTACTCACCTCTAAATGCATTTTTGATGGCCGGTATTTCAAAGTTAATAACTTTCGAATATTGACCATCATCCACACCTAAAACGCAAACAACTCTACCACTATACGAAGCTAAAAAGCTATGAATGTCACTTACCATCGCGAAAAAATACAATTTGAGTTGGCAATTGTCCCTGATTCAATTGACGATTATAATCTAATAACTCTACTACCATATCTTCAAGACGAACAATACATTCAATTGAACATTTGCCATCATCTGGCCATTGTTTACAAATACGACTGGCTGACATAGTACATAATTGATCACCAGAACCGACCAAAGCTAGAAGAGAAAGAAAAAAAAGTATGTGGAATACAGATCTTGATCTACCGTTTTGATTTTCTGATTTTCAGAAAAATATGAAAAAAATAAACTAACCTGCAATGCTCGGAAAACGTTCAGTGCAATTAGTTGGATGTATTACATCAGCACCAAAAAACATTATCCGTGGTGTTTGTTTGTTTATCGGTTGTTGATGTTGTTTTGTTAATGCTTGTTTTAAATTAACTTGAATATTAATACCATTCGTTTTGTAATTTATTTTACGTAATAAATTTTCACAATAATTATCGAATAATGCCACGGGCGTAGTCGCCATTCTGGTTTTTCGTTTACTTTGTTCAACCAGTTTATGAAACGAAACACATTGTGTCATCAGACCTAAGGACAACAAAAAAATCAAAAAATCAAAAAGAATATTAATTTCTCACATGTCCCCTCCCCATAAATGAAAATATGCCCCCAACTGCCTTTGCATGTGCATAATTATACAGACACCTAATACCCATGTGAAAAATAAGATATGTAGTAGAGAAAGCAGATCATGGTCGGACTATAGGAGTGCTTGGCCGATAGCGGCGACCTAATCCATTAGAACTTGCTCAACTTTTTTTTAAATTTAATTCTGATTTCGCCAGTTTGTAGCCCTACTAAAGTTGAGTACATTCTGAAATTCTTAGCCTATAGGAGTGTTTCATTGATTGGAAATAAATTTTTTATCTCGACCACATCACTCTATTCCACACGTTTATAACTTTTTGTATGATCGAATTAAATTTAAAAAAAGCTGAGCAAGCCCTAGTGCATTCAACTAATATTTTCGGTTTTTAAAAATCAGGTTTCCACACAGAGGAAAATGCATCAAAACATTTGTTTTCTACGAGGAAAACAGAACTTATCTCTGGAACTTTCTCCACGAAAGAGAGATGAATGGATCCACTTCTCGCTACGTACTATTGCGTACTATTATTATGAAGAGTTTCATACCACAATGTTTCCAGGAAGCAGTTCGGGATGGGCCTACGTAGATCGGGTTACTGAAAGACCGTTTTTAGAAACCATATGGGGAAAATCATTGTTAGATTCGTAATCAGCTACGATAACTACCCATAATCAAGTGCATTTCAAGAAGAAAACAACTAAACACTTTCAGTAGTTTTATCGTCAGTCGTTTATACCAATCACCCAATTTCTTACTAGTTTGCACCCGTAAAAAAATTTATTAGCCCTCTGTGCTCGTTAATATTTTCAGCGTACAGTGTTACACGCATTTACCGTTTTTCCACGCGTAGTTACGTGAAAAATGAAGCACTATTCAATTCTACACGCGTGCATATATCCGAAGATGCTGCTTATGAGTGATCAATACTACATAATAAGACCATGTTCTTAACTACATGCATGAAATTACATCCGTGTTCCCACAAGTGTTCACTCAAAAATTTCTCAAAAGGTGTCCTCGTATTACTTATGTGCAAATGAATACGAGTGGAAATATTTGTTCACCGGTAAACTTGATTAAAAAATCTTCATTTAAAACTAAACACACGTAAAATTATGAAAACAATTTTCTACCGCGTAGATATTCGTTACTACGTATCTACGGCTGTAAGTAATGAATTTTCCACTCGAATATCCAAAACCCAAAGAAAAGAATACTTGGGCCCTGTTTTCATACTAAACGCAATAAATAAAGGCTACCACTCATAGAAGGAAAAGCTAAGATTGCGAAACCAAAGAGTTTTTAAGGTTGCATGCTGAAAAGCAAATCATACTATACCGCTGAACGTATGTTAATTAATTTGTAACTCCATCAAAATGATCACAATGATCTAGGAATTTTCGAAGATATCTAGTTCGAACTACTCTCCGTATGTTCTAACATGAACACCAGAAAAAAACGTTTTCATTTTTCAAATGGGTTTCCCAGAAAAACTGCCATTCTTGGTTTTCTATCCGAGAATCACGTATATAATACGAAATAGTGTATATTAAGAAAAATTAAAGTCACTTTGATGGAGTTACAAATCTTTTGATATTGGTTCAAAATATGCTAAAATGGATTATCTTGCATTTGATCAATTTTTCACTAGATTTTGGAATTTTTTTTTTTCAAGAAACAAACATTGCTATGATGATCAGCATGATCGATTACCTATGTTTCATCTAATTTCTACGCTACCAAAAGTCACTAGATAGTAGTCCTGAGGCTCGCTCAAATTCTGATGCTTTCTTAAACGATGAAAAATGGGATGCTCACTTTGAAGAGGACACTCAGTATTTTTTACGCATGAAAAAAAAATGTCTAACGAAAAACTGGTTATACAAAGATCCTCTGGAAAGCCAATTTTTAGAATAGACTTTTAAATTGATTTTGCTCGTGTAAAGGGGTGCTTTCAAGTCTTGACTTTTACGCACAGCGAAAATCGCCGATCTAGATGTGTCGTTGTTCGAATACTATTGGAAAAAATAATCATACACATGCTTTTGAAGAAACCTAATTTTTTACAACCAGCTCTTCCTGACCGGATATAAAAAGACTTCTAAGAGAAAGAAATCAAATGTATCTCAAATACAACTTCTTTTACTCCGGATGAGAGTTTTTTTAGATAAGAGATATATGTATGCGTACCATGGGTAACCGTAGCACAATATTTCACACTAGCTTTAATATCACTTTCCAAAACACATATGATTACATCTGGATTCAATCGTTTTTGTTCAACAAAAAATTCTTCTATTTCATTTTGTGTATCATCCAGTTTCCATATTTTAAGTTGTGGGTGTGGCATTCCAAATTTTTTCAATATCTAAAATTATAAATAATCACAATCTAACATCAATTATGCATTCTTTCATACTTACTCCAAAAAAGCTATTAGTAAAATTTGTTAATAAATTTTTCTTAGCATCATTAAATTGTCCAAAATGTACCAGAGATAATTTTATTATTGGTTTAGGTTGAAATAAATGGCCATTTAATTGTATATTACCGAATCGAATTTCCGCTTGTTCACGTCTTTGTTGACTACCATTGGTGATTTGTGGCTTTGGTAATATACGTGTTTTAACTTTTGGCATTTCTTGATCATTTATTTGAAAACCAATTGCTTGACACAAATTATTTTGTTTATTGTTATAATTACATGTTTGAAGAGATGACATAATAGCTTTATAACGTTCTTCAGGATTAGGAATGGACTTTTTTGGTCGTTGTGCTTCAGTCATACGCCGTTGTTTACTATCAACCTGTAAGAAAAAGTCAAAAAAATAAATATGTACATTTTTTTTCAACAGAATGGAATCGATCAACTATGTTCCTATCATACCACATACACTTACTTCATGATCATATATTTGCCATGGTGTCAAACGACAAACTTCCAGTGGAAGAAACTTAGGATTCGTATATTCATTTAGAAAATAAACTTCTAAACATTTCAGTTGTGGATATTTTAATTTAATGCCTTTTTCTTCAGCATAGTACTGCGTCACATTTGGTCTTGTTAAATCGTCATCGAGGTAAATATTACCAGGTACATCACCAAAACGTTTTATCCAATATATTTGGGTATGGTTACTTTGTATAGTTGATACTTTTACACCATCCAACACATTCGCTAATTGTTTATAATCACTCGGTCGAAGTGTAATTGTACCTAAAACATAGAATAATCGTAATGGGATCAGATCAAACTAAGATAAACATAAAGAATAAACTTTATCGCAATTATTGGATTACTTTCTGGCTAATATGAGTCAATTTGACTGTAGTGCATAATACTTTAGACATGAATAAAATCATGCAAGTTCGTTAAAAAACTCACCTAAATAATTTTCTATAAACTCGAGCATATCGACTGTAGGATAAAATGTTGTTAATTTTGTTTGCAATATCAGCGAGATTCTTTCTTTAGCTAGATTTAACATTTGAACAAAGCCACGATATTCTTCAAAACCACCATCTAAGATTGATGGTTTCTGATTTGTAAAATAACAGGTATTATGTTCCACGTGGATTAAGTGATGTATGGATTTTTTTAATAAAGTTTCAATAATTCTTACAGCATCGAAGGGATACTGAGAGGTACGACCATTGATATAATCATAAATATCTTGTGTATTCCACATACCACTTTGTGCTTTAATATTGAAACGTAGTTGAACATTCTGTTTTGTTGTGATAATGACCGGTTCAAATCGTTCCGTACTATAAAGACATTTTCCTTCGTCGTACCATACATTCGTAGAAGGTAAACATTTTTCATTTAGTAATAGATAAAAAAATGTTTTACATTTTTCTCGACCTTTGACTTCATGCCATTGATCATTTTGTGGCTTACGGTTTGCTTGTTCAACACAAACATCATATTGATATAAATTTAAATTTTGTTTTAATTGACATGAAAAATGATTAACATAAATCATTTGTTCACTTTCTTTTATTATACCGGATTGTTCAGGACGTGGAGGTAATGAAAGTACAAAACCATGTGGTATATCAGGTATGGCCGATGTGACCGGTATGAAACGTCGTTGCTGTTTTCCATTGGGTCTGTCTGAAGTTACATCATCATCTCGTTGTCTTTCCGTGGAATTATTATTGTTTGATAGAAGAGGAGGGGTAGACAATGCACAAGCCATTGTGAATAATAATACCTAGAGAAACAAAACAAGTCAGTTCGATGCTGTTTGCTGTATAAAGAGAGAGATTATGCAAACAGAGTATGAGTATATATATATAGCTGTTCGTGCTAACAGCTCGTTCGAAGGAACCATGTCTTTAAAAAACATTTGACTACGAATGTATCCGAGAACGACGACTGTCAACAAACGATAGCAGAAAAATAACTATGCTCTTAAAACAAGATGGGCACCTATCTCTTTATGTTCCGTCACTTGTACAGTTATTAATTAATAAATACAGGTTAAGCTAGCAAAAAAATTCGACTCACTTGATTCTGTGTTTCCTTTGACAGATTAAATTTTTTGAATTCTCTGAAATGGTAGTTATGTTTCCTGATGCCATCGCTTTATACGTTTATATAGAAATCTGAACTGGGTTTTTTCCCACAATAAACGGGTATTTTAGCTTAAAAATATAGGAATGTCATTCTGGTATACACCCATAAGACAATGAGTCATCCATCAATGGAAGAGAATGGAGAATCTGTTGCACCAATGAGATTAGTAAGTCGTTTATGCACTCTTACTGCATAATACAGATTCTGTCGTAATGAAGGATTAGTAGGGATAAATAAGACAACAAAAGGATAACCAGTCAATGAGTTCCTGGACATTGGACGGCTATAGATAGAACTTTAAGGGTTGTTTCCCCCTAGCCGTCAAATTTTCCCATCAAAAATGGCGGCCGTTACAAATATAAAAAAGGAAAGAACAAATTTGCTTGATCAATTTTTTGAAATCAGTTCGTAGAAAAATCTATGAATCAAAAAAGAAAAATCGGTTTGCAACTGAAAGGTTGACTATGTCTGCCGCTAATTTATCATCTTTTCTCGTTAGTTTGTATCATTTGTGAGAAAATATAGCAATACCCGTTTTTTTCTTTTCTTTTAAGAATTTCTATTTCATAGATGTTATCATCATCAAAAAAAAGCAAAAAGAAGATTTATGGTACGAGGACTGACGACTAAGTGCATCCGCTATAGTGTCACTGCAACATATAGGATATTCAAAATTTGAACTCATTCGAAATTCATTGGATGAAAATTTTAGATTTAAGTTAGCTTCAAATAACATTTCATTTTCCCATATTTTTTTGTTATGCTCAAGAGCAGCAACTGTGATCTCCGATGAGGGCGCCGCACGATGAATCCCCAGGACAGTCTGTTAGTGGCGCCCTCATCGGAGATCTCAGTTGCTGCGCTTGAGCATAACAAAAAAATATGGGAAAATGAAATGTTATTTTTTGAAGCTAATTTAAATCTAAAATTTTCATCCAATGAATTCCAGTTCGAATTTTGAATATCCTCTATGTTTTAGTGACACTATAGCGGATGGACTTAGTCATCAGTCCTCATACCATTATCTCAGTAGCTGAGTTCTTCAACCAACGAGAAAAGATGATAAGTTAGCAGCAGACGTAGTCAGTCAACCTTACAATTGCAAACCAATTTCTCTGTTTTAATTGATAGATTTTTCTACGAACTGGATTTCAAAAAATTGATCAAGCAAATTTGTTCTTTCCTTTTTTATATTGGTAGTTCTACAGATCGATCACACCCCTACCTAACAAGTGTATATTATATTATTATAAGGTTTGTTTCGGAGTTTTGCTAGAAAAGGGGTGAATATCCAGATCTGAGTAACCATTGGTCCGATAAAAAAACTAAGTATCCCAGTACCAGTGGCGGCGGAACGTTTTCAGATCAGGTAAGGCTCAGTATAAGGTTATTGGTTACTCCTCAAAACTTTTATATATTATACGTTGACATAGACTAAAATAAGTTCAGTTAATAAGTCGCTTTAGATTATTCAATTACTTTGGTATTGTGAAAAACACTGTTCTAGTTCGCTCTATTCTTTATCGCAAGAATTTGTGAATCTTTACCAAGTATAAAAATTTCATTACAAAAAAATCATTTATTTCAAATTAAACTATTGAACCAAAAAAGGCTTGTCTACTGCTATTCGACGCGATAAATTTTGACATTATTTGATATGGATCAATTTCATCAAGCTTTTCTTTATAAATATTTGCTAATAAACAATGATCAAGTCGTGACTGTGTCATAGAATTTCGAAGCACAGTTTTTAATCTATTTAATGTACTAAATGCAT
>CAJNOQ010008480.1:0-11166 GCA_905250885.1 Didymodactylos carnosus | reverse complement strand
ATTTTGGAAGCCACAAGTAAGAGACTTTTTGAACTTCCAGACTGAGTAGATTCTATACTATTGTCCTCCTGTGTTAATTCCACAATGAAAATAAAATTAATTTTTTCGCCTATTGCGACTAGATGAAAGAGAGAGATCGGAAGTAAGAAGATTTTTCACGTCGATAGAGAGAAAGAATAAGATTTCTTGTTTTACAGAACTCAGGACAATCTATTTCGAATCACTTGAGAGTCATCAAAGGTCCATGATCTGTAATATCGATGACTCAGATCAGAATAAAAAGAGATAGGGAAACAAAAAAAAGAAAATAAATAAAACTAAAAATAATAACAGAAGTAAACAAAAGAAAAGAAAAAGAGACTAGAATATGCAACGAGCGTATAAAAGTAACAATAAAAGATAGACACAAATAAAATAACCCTAGAGAAACAACCAATACCAGTTAATTATGACTAGGAACACGGCTGATATTTTTCTGTAAGAGATACTGAGCTAGTGCCTTTTTGAAAGACGCTAATGAAGAAAAACAAATAACGGACTCAAGAAGTTTATTCCCGTCAGTAATAGTTGAATAGTAAAAAGGAGAGAAAACTGTTTGAGAAGAAAAACCATTGATAGAGGTCGGAATGCGAACATATTTAGAATGATGACAGCGTAAGGAAGAATAATGAGGACGATGAATAGAGTAAAAGTTAGAAAGAGGACTAGGACGATGATAAATTTTGACTCAGCAAAGTCTTTTCTCTTGGAAGTTACTTATTACCCAATGGTAGTTTTACCTGCCAATTACAGGAGTTATTGGCCAGGAGTCAGTTTTAAAAAAAATAACTTCAGTCGAACTTAAGTCATAAAAATGACTTAAGTGAAATCTTAACTTAAGTTTTTAATTACACGAACCCCACACCAGTTACTTTTACTTTCCAAACAACCTAACCGGTCAAAAACAACAATAACCAAAAGGCTTCTTTCATTGGTATTTATCATTTAGCTAACAGCACTTAAATGAATAGATGGCGCACAACTACTGAAACGAATGCACCTAACAACAAGCGCCATCTATGACAGTACTTTATTATGAATTACCCAGGTGAAAGACGTCTTAGAAGTCCTGATGTTTTCTTATGCAATCTTGTTACACGATCTTATCTCAAGATCAGCGCTCAAGAAGGATTAAGATCGTGTAATGAGCAATCATATGATCTTGCAAGATCTTGTTAGTAAGAGCGTATTACTCGTATTAAAGTATTATCACAAGATCATATGATTTCTTGTTACAAGATCTTATAAGCGCTTACAAGAAGTGATGATTCATTTTTACCACATAAATTGGGCTACCATATATAGTATATGTAACATGTCCAGGTCAAAGAATCCTATAATAGGATCATACGGGATCCTGTAAGATCCTATCGGATCCTAAAATAAGATCCTAAAATGTCTGATCTTATATGATCCTATGAAATGATATAGGATCTTAGTGGACACACGTCTGCCATCTCAAAGCAAGAACTGATGTAGGATTCCTATTATAGAATCCTATGAGATCCTACAGTAGGAACTTATAAAATCATATAAGATCCTATATAATCTTATTATAGGATTTTACAGGATTTGACATGATTGGCGAGGATATGATATGGTTTATCCTACTAAGTTTAAGACAAAAAAATATGAATCCTACAAAATCGTACAGTAGAATTTTGTAAGAAATGCATAAGATTCTTATTTATAGGAATCCTATAGGATTTTTCTACCTTCCCATATCAAGAATCCTATGCAATTCCTACTGTAGGATTTTATAGGTTCCTACAATAGGAATACTATGAAATCCTATTATCAGTAGGATCCTGTAGAATCTTGTAGGAACCTAGTAGGATTGTTTGATATGGATAGTTGTTCTTATGACAGAACTTAGAATTTTTTCTTCCTTGAACTTCGCAGATTACCTGAACACAAATATAGCGCATGGCTATAAGAAACGTGTTTAGACACCATCCTATGGACGTCAGAGTCCTTTTTATGCTCGAAAATATTATAAAAAGACAACATACATAAAAAGAATGAGCTCCGGCATTTTTTAACTACCTTATAACTTTTTAACGAAAAAAGCTACACTCTAAAAAACAGTCGTAGATTAATAAACTACAATAAAAGAGTTTTTTGGACTAAAAAACTGATCAAAAAACCTAAAAGAGCTTTTTAACGGATTTTCTAGGCCAAAAAACCAAAAAGCTTTCGTGGTCGTTTCAAAATGAAAAACTTACGGTTTCTGAGAGTGCTTTTTGGGTCTAAAAAGCTTCTCCGTTCCCGAGTCCCTGTTAGCTTTCTCCGTTCGGTTTTTCAAAATGACCAAAAACTCTGTTGGTTTTATGATCATTTTGAAAAACCGAGGAAAAAACTAGCAGGGTTTTTTAAAGAGTTTTTTAGACCCAAACAACTCTCTCAGAAACCGTAAGTTTTTCATTTTGAAACGATCAGGAAAGCTTTTTAGTTTTTTGGCCTAAAAAAACGAGAACGCTTCCTCGAATCCCAGCATGATGTCTGTACAATACAAACTAGTAGAATAAGCGTTACTAATCTGAATCATAAAAGCATACAATAGGAAAATTAAAATACCAAATAGACCCTTAAAACCTAGTGTTTTAAGGAAAATGCTTTCTGGAAACCCTCTGAAGATCCCGAAAATATGTCAATTGTTAAGACGCAAGAGAAGCTCCTGAGCCCCGTATTTTTTTTCACTGGCCAGTTGCTAAGCCATATTCATCAAGTTTATTATTATTCTATATAGGAGAGCTATTATCCACGCCAAAAAGCTGCTTCCCTGGCTAGTTTTTGAATAACTTCTGGTAGAAAGATGATAGCAATCTGCGGTTTTCAAATTATGAAAATAGACACTTTCCCACAAGTTTCACTAAGAAAAAAACTAGTTTTGAAACTTCTTGGAAGATCCTGTTTTTCGACAACCTTTGGAAAACAACGTTGTGGTTTCCGAAATTAAAATAGCAACCTATCAATTATTCCACGATGCCCTGAACATCGTGCGTTGTTAATTTTACACAAAAAAGAGTTTTCACTGTGTCTGCAGCACTAAAATTCTTTATTCGAGCTCTGTATTGACACAGAATAGCTTTTGGCGCTTAGCCAAGTTATATAACTTGTCTGCAGTGATACGCCCTGTAGATGAAGATTGATATTAAAGTTGAAAACTCTTTTTTGTGTAAAATTAACGACGCACGATGTTCAGGGCAGTTACCCATATTTCGACTTTTTGTGGGGTCTTTAAACCGCAAAAACTAAGGATACTGCTTGTTCGGAAAAATTCAGCCCCCTTGGAAAACTAAGGAAAATCCAGAGTTTGCTTGAATCTAGATTTAAAGAAGACACTTCAGACTACTTATCTATCGAAGAAATCGATAGGTTGCTATTTCAATTTCGGAAACCACAACGTTCTTTTCCAAAGATTGTCGAAAAACAGGATCTTCTAAGGAGTTTCAAAACTAGTTTTTATCTTAGTGAAACTTGTGGCAGAGATGCTCTAATACTCTTACGCTGCGTATTCAAACCCTAGTGCGGAAAAATGCATACGCCGCGTAACGAAACTCTTGAGTAAAGTATTGAAAACTACCTAATCGATATACTGCGTAACGAGATAACTGAGATATTTGCTCAGTATACGTAATACGCCTATTGACATATTTAGTATATCTGAGATATTTCAGATATTTCCTCAGTATGCGTAATACGCGTATTGAGATATCTGCTATATCTGAGATATTTGAGATATTGGATCAGTATACGTGTATTGAGATGCGTAAGATAAGTAACTTTCAAGAACGTCTAGATTCACCAATCGGATATACACGACACCCAGCCAAGAGAGGCGGGGGGAGGGGGGCGGTAGCATGAAAGTGAGCCATTATACACTATACTGTTCAAACTGAGGAGATAGCTTTAATTCCACTTACACTAGTATTGCCCGGTATATCACGTCTTCTATCACACTATCAACAGTGACATGTCCACCACACGACTATACCCAGATCAGATGGAACGAATGTTTACATATTTCACAAACTTTAAATATGCATTAGAAACATATTCTTGTCCTAAATCGACATTTCTTTACCTGCTATTGTTTCATCTCAAAAACTGTCGGACAACTGGAATGTCCTCAGATACGCAATGTCTAGGTCCACTGATTCAGATATCCCAAATATTTCTATACACGTAGTACGCATACTGACAAAATATCTCAGATATTTCAGATATACGAAATATCTCAATACGCGTTTTACGCATACCGAGCATATATCTCAAATATCTCAATACGCGTATTACGCATACCGAGCATATATCTCAAATATCTCTGATATACCAAATATCTCAATACGCGTATTACACATACTGCGGAAATATATCAGATGTTTTGCTCAGCATGCGTTGTACGCGTATTGAGACATTTGGTATATCTGAGATATCTGAGATATTTGAGATACGCATGCTGAGAAAATATTTCCAATATTTCAGATATCCAACATATACCAAACATCTCAATACGCGTATTACGCATACTGAGCAAATATCTCCAATATTTCAAATATCTCAGATATACCAAATGTCTTAATACGCGTACTACGCATGCTGAGCAAATATGTCAAATATGTCAAATATCTCAGATATTTCAGATATACCAAATATCTCAAAACGCATATTACACATACTGAGGAAATATCTCAAATATCTCAGATATTCCAGATATACCAAATATCTCAATACGCCTACAACGCATGCTGAGTAAATATGTCAAATATCTCAGATATGCGACATATCTCAATACGCGTACTGCGGATGCTGAGGAAATATCTCATATGTACGAAATATGTCAATACGCGTAGTACACATACTTGGCAAATATGTCAAATATGTCAAATATTTCAGATATAGCAAATATCTCAATAAGCGTACTACGCATGCAGTGGAAATATTTCGAATATCTCAAATATCTCAAATATCTCAGATATACGGAATATCTCAATACGCGTATTACGCATGCTGAGCAGATATCTCAAATATCTCAAATATGTCAGATATGCCAAATATCTCAATACGCGTACTACGCACGCTGTGGGAATATTTCAGATATCTGAAATATTTCAAATATCTCAGATATACGGAATATCTAAATACGCGTATTATGCATACTGAGGAAATGTCTCAAATATCTCAGATATACCAAATATCTCAATACGCGTGGTACACATACTGAGCAACTATCTCAAATATCTCGAATATCTGAAATATTTCAAAAAAACGAAATATCTCATTACGCGTTATGTGCGTACTGAGGAAATATGTGAAGCATCTAAGTAGGCCGGTCGCTGGAAAATGGAACGGTGATGTTTGTCATGTGGAGTTATTTAGCTGAACGAACATTACGCAGCGTAAGAGGATTAGAGCACATGTCACCTGTGGGAAAGTGTCTATTTTCAGAATCTGAAAACTGCAGATCGCTATCACCTTTCTATCAGAAGTTATTCAAAAACTAGCCAGGAAGCGGCTGTTTGGCGTGGATAATAGTTGATTGAACCCAAAAGAGTGGAAACATTTTGTGTGGTAAATGATTTGAGCAAGAAAAAAAGATCATCTCTTTATTGTATTTCAACGATCACAACCATTTGAATTCTCAAACTAAAAACAAAGTAGAAAAACGTTGATACACTTTTTATCCTACGTGCACATAAATTCCATTTGAGATCGCGCAAAACCTTGTCAAAGATCGTGTTCGTCAAAAATGGCCCTTTCATTAATGGAAAGAAATAGTGTATTATTATTACGATTATAAATAGTTTATTTTTGGTCGAAGTAGCTTTGAAAACAAAAAATTGTGTAGCATAATACAGTTTTAGCGGTTTATTTTGGAAAAATTAGTCACGGAACAGTTTGAAACTCTGCATGTATTCTGTGATTCTCAACGAAGCGCGTTTTTGCTTGAATTGAGGAAACAATGGTATACTAATGAAAGATTACCATGGCAGATTATCATATAATTGTGCAATAGTTCATAAGCGGTCTTATTTCGTAGCCCAGGCTTTTCTACATCAGACTGTGTTGAATCCAATAGAGAGTTTTGTTAAAAAGGAGAGACATGCCGTTACCGATGTTTGATAGTGTCCTGAGACTTATATCCTAGCAGTCATCGATATAGTATGGTAGACCGGCGCGCTCTAATAGCTTCTTCCAGAACAGACTTATAGTTAAAGGCGTCATTGCCTGCATTGTTAAAAAGCTGCGTTCTCTAGAAATCAGAAATTATGTTTTTCATTGGTCTTCTATAGAGATTTGATATGAGTTCTTTGAAAATATGTGGGGATTCTTTGACTGTGTATAGAACTCATTTTGAGTTCTCCAATTCTCCAGTTCTCAATAGAAAACATTTACTTTCTGAAGATCTGCTGACCGAAGAACTTCAAATTTACTGAAGAATCCGGCTATGGACTTTGATTTTTTGGCTCAAAGACTGTTTAAATTGAGACAAAAGATATGACAATTAAAAATCTGGCTTCTTCGGACAGAACCCTCCCGAAAAGAAACCTTTTCCCTCAAAAAGTTTAAATCTTAATTTCTGAGGTTTCCACGGCACCATTGTTTAGTATCTACGAGCGAAAACCGAGGCGTAAGGTGAAGTGAACTTATTAAATTTCGGGTGATTTATCTAGTAGTCGAAGTTTCTCTTCTTTCTGAAAAACCTGATCGGATCAATCACGTAACTCTGCTACAGCAGTGTTTTTCTTAAGCTGTGATTTATCATTAGATGGATTAGAATCTAAACCAGAGAAAAAAGTTAATCACTAAACGAAACCTTCGCTAAAAACTGAAAACTCAGAAGAGGAAAGAGAGAGTCTTGATTTCATTCAAACAGTTCGTCGTTCAACTTATCATGTGTTGTTAGTTTTGGAACATCTACATCAATAACTATTGTACTTTTTTATCAAAAGCAGGCTGGCATAGAAGACTTTGAGTCGATTGCAAATTATTGAGTGTGTTCAGTATTGCTTCGCCGTATCGTCTCGTATCGAGAGCAGCAGCTATTGTGCCTAGACCCGAACGAAGAGTGAAGGTAACGGATGAGAGGCATAAATGATGTTCAATAAGACCTCTGCACAACTAGTGAACACCCGTGAAGTGGTGTGGTCACTTGTTTAGCTAACATGGAAAATAAACTTTTTACAGTGTGCAGGCCTGGCAAAGTTAGCTAGTACACTTAACCACCCCATTACATGCATGTTCACTAAGGATAGAAGGAAAACTAAAAACGTATATGACTCACAAAACTATTCAGACCAACTATCGGGCGTAGTACAATATCCAACTGGCCAATCACCGCAGCTATCTTGAATGTGAGCAAAAGTACTATCAATAATAAAACCTAATTTATCAATGTGGTCTCCAAATCAAAACTGACTCAAGAGAACAAAGGTGTATATCAATAATTATCACCCACTTGTCCGGTGGTTAAAATATATCTGAATGATGTTTAATGAAACAGAACGCCAACTGAAGACTCGTGGGACGCAAAAACAATATATAAGGGAGAAAAGAAATAAAATAAAAAAAACCTCAAACAGGTGTATATCTAAATATTTCTTTATATATTTGTTACAAATTGTAAGCAGAAGAAGAGGTGAACTCGGCTTGCTTTTACTAAATTACTACTACCGATGCTGATGACGGCCATAACATCAAATGAATACAGTAGTCAATGTAATGATTATTATGATGAAACAATTTTATCAAAAATAGTACCACCAAGCAAGTTTGACTTCCATGCTACAACCCGTGACAACCAACAAACAGCTGTTGAATATCAAACCAGCTCGTTGCAGGATGTTATTACAACAAAGGGACATAGTGAACATAATAGTTGTCATGAAGAACAGCCGGTTGAAGACCAAAGCTATATGAAACCGAGTAAGTGTTTATCTCCAAAAACACCCTATTGTCATTGGGTGGATGCAATCAGTTCATATTGATATATCAATATGAACTGATTGCATCCACTCATTGGTAGAGCAGCAGGACATATCTTCAAAGCACTCGTTTTCGTCTGGGGTTCGGACGGATCATGGTTAAATTCTAACGCATGTTAATACACCACTCTGCGGTTGACACCCTTTCTATATGTAAAATAAACTTGTTCTCACATATGAGCCTTCTATAAGAGAAAATAGTTGATGTAACAGAAATGGGTTAGAGCTTCCTAGAGTCATTTGTTTTAACGTATTAAATGATGTGATTTCTTGTCTCAAAGCTGTACTTAGAGTGTATACTGAAGATCTCAGGCATCCAGCCTGCTGGAACTAGGCATGAACCTTAAAGCAGCGTTCTCAGATTTCTTCTAGATCGTTTCGTTGTTCAGAAAATCCAATTAAAAGTTTAACGATAATACTTTTCAAAAGAAGCAGAATTTATGCACATGTCCGTGCTCCATATATAAATGAATAGTTGAAGTTCGAAAAGTGTTTTCGCTTGGTGTTTAAAAGTAGCCAGACCTTCTACATATAACACCAGTATAATTTTAACAGACTCCATCTCCGAATCTATCTAAAGGATTCAATAAAAAATAAAATAACCAGAGGAGAAGAGAAGAGAAGGATAATGAATATCAATAGTGTTTTCGTGGGTCGGCAAGATTTTTAACGTTAAATCTTCTCTTCTATTTGCTTTGAATTTAAGTTTATTCGTTTTTAATGCATTATGATGCACATTAATACGGAAGAAATATATAATAGAACAACGCAAAAAGAAATTCTGTACTTTATTTTATGTGCTGTCTTGTATTTTTTATATAGGTCAGCTGACACGGGTGAAGTATTTGAAATTCTTGACAAGTCCAAATGTACTCTTGGAGCAATTGCCATGTCCACCATCAATGAGAAAATTCATCGTAGATAAACGTCAGGAAATATCGAATATCGTCCACGACCGAGATGATGATCGTCTTTTAGTCATCATTGGACCATGCTCAATCCACAATGTTGATGAAGCGATGGTATACGCTGCTCGATTGAGTGAACAAGCAAAGTTGTATGAATCCACATTGATGATTGTTATGCGTGTTTATTTCGAGAAACCTCGTACAACCTATGGATGGAAGGGTCTTATCAATGATCCACTGTTAGATGGTACAAATGATATCAATCTCGGTTTGAAAATGGCTCGACAATTGTTGTTGGACATCACTCGTCTTCAATTGCCGTGCTCATGCGAATTTCTACATCCTATACTCTCTCATTACATTGCCGATTTAATGTGTTGGATAGCCATTGGTGCGAGAACAACGGAATCACAAATACATCGGGAATTTGTCAGCGGTCTACCCATGCCGGTTGGTTTCAAAAACAGTACAACAGGCAACATACAAATCGCCGTGGATGCTTGTGTATCAAGTAGAACCGGTCACACATATTTGTCACTCGATCCTTATGGTAGCATTATATGTAATACCACATGGGGCAACGACGATGTTCATGTTGTGCTGAGAGGTGGCTCAGCGACGGGACCAAACTACAGTCAAAAACATGTTTCAGATACCAAACATTTGTTGGACCGGCACAAGGTGAACACACAAATCATGATCGATTGTTCGCACGGGAATTCTTTGAAACACTATGAAAATCAACTGCTTGTTATTCAAGATGTATGTCAACAGATAGCATCGTCGACGAATCGGACAATTATGGGTGTTATGATTGAATCGAATTTAGAAAGTGGTAACCAGGTGTTGATAGAAGGTGAAAAAGATCGACTCGTATATGGACAATCGGTAACTGATTCGTGTATTGGATGGGACTCGACACTAGACGTATTGAAACTGTTATCGGATGCAGTTCGAAACAGACGGATGAATGAAAAGAAATGATCTAACTGGAAAGTAAACGACAATGATTACTCCAAATTTTTCTTTTTTTTTCTTTTTTGAGGTAGCTGCTCTACCATCACAGCTGTTGACTATCGTAGAGTTTTTTGAACAATGATAGTGTATATGTAATGTACTGTGTTTGAGATCCTATCTATTACTTCTAGTAAACTGGTGCCCAGACCCAAAATACATATAGAGACATTTTTTACAGAATTGCGTTCTTCTTTTCTTATCTGAGGTACAAGTAGTCATTTGCCACATAATAACATGAAATGCCTGTGCAGAGTCTGAGTGTTAGTTCATGGTTCTTATTTAACTATAGCTGTTTTCTTCACTGTTAATGAATTGTCTTTCGTACTTCAAAAGCGTCTCAATTCAAATGATAATTTCTGTAAATTGAAGTAAAGGTGTGATAATTTGTTGATAAAACAGATGAAATGCACCGATATATGACAGCGTTACAATTATCATTAGCGCATCACACAGCGATTATGCAAATAGAACATGAATGTAGAACATGAACTCTTTTTTCACTTGGCTGTCTGCAATATATGAGGAATTGGATAATCATGGGTGTAATCATGATTGATAGTTTGCATTTATGATGCTTTTTTCTCGCTTTTACTGCTCTCATCCTTGAAAGTAAACATACACAGCCTTGTGTAATCATCCATGCATATTAATAGCGCATTAAAAATTACACTATCTGTAAAAAATTACACTGTCTTCTAGATAGTGGCTTGTCTGGGTGGCTCGAGTTGATCGCTGTATACTAGAAGATTTCTTTCAACACTTTGCAGCCCGTAAATTGTGACATGTCTAGATGGTTTGACCGTAATTACAATACGGACATCCCTTTTGGTGACTTGTCTTTCGTTTTCAGAAACATAGAAATCATCATCAGCTCCTATTGTGCGATTTCGGGTATCATAGCTTTTACACCTGATCGGTATAAACGTAGATAATGATGCGTTAAAATCATTTAACAGTTTGACGATGACGGGCCATCGGCTGTACACGTGTCGCAATTAGAATCATTAAACAGAGAGTGTAATTTTTTACACATTCTTTTATGAAAACTAACCATAGTTATTGTGTAAGCTAATAATAATATTGCAACTAATGCGCTATTAATATGCATGGATGATTACACAAGGCTGTTTTCTTCACTGTTAATGAATTGTCTTTCGTACTTCAAAAGCGTCTCAATTCAAATGATAATTTCTGTAAATTGAAGTAAAGGTGTG
>CAJNOQ010008479.1:0-11167 GCA_905250885.1 Didymodactylos carnosus | reverse complement strand
ATTTTTACTCGATGGCAACTATTTGGTAACGACAGTGAAAATCTAGTAATTAATCGGGCGATTGATAATTAGATTTCTCCTCGGTGGCAACTATCGATTTATCGCCCGATCATTGACCGATTTAACTATTGGTAGTTGCACGACTAGTTGCCATCTAGATTAGTAGTTGGGGGAGGGGACTTTTAACTGCATGTACATCGCCCGATTACAGGCGAAATGTATCTAGATTTTTCCCATAGGTGAGTTGGGGAACGGCCAGACTCTTTCTTATAAACACAAAACGTGGATAGACGTCTAATTAAAGAATTGAGGCATAAAACGCAAACGTCTGAAGTTTCGACCCGGTGAATTGCCATTGAAAAGTCTTCTCCAACGACTTTTTCACAACAACTTTGGAAGCAAAATTTTCTCATAAAAGAGTCAAGAGTTGATGAATTTTTAAGAGTTTCTAGATGTCGCTCGACACAGTGCCATTTTCGGTGATTCAGACACTGATATTTTGCCTAGAAAACCGAAGACATAGCTTCAAATTCAACGAGCCTTTGCGAAGGTGGAGGACAAGAGCAGAGACATTATCATCTCTTACTCTTTTGACTCACCGAGAGATTTAGACTCGGACACGATGATTTTCACCAAGCAAACCCTTCTGACTGTATCCGTGAAAAATTCGAAAATGACTAGAAACATGTCAATTTGAGATCTCTAGATACCTTCTACATTTTTCTTTTGGCAAAAGTGATTGTAGAATTCGACTTGATGAAAAATTATTAATTCGATCGATAAGTGTTAGAGAATGCGGGCAAAAGTCTATTGTAACAGTTTTCTTGCCTATTAATAATTGTTGCTTTGTTTGTTGTTCTAGCATGTTCGTTGGGTGAAGTAGATGCTACGTTTGACGATTTAACACCTACAACAAGTATTGCAGTAATTCCACCCACTTATGATAATTTAACGTGGACAAATGGTCACTATCTGTACGCTGCTTCATATCCCTCGTCTGGTTATCCGTTGCTTGTAACATCGGGTAGTTATACAGGCTGGTATCAAGGTAATTCAATGTTAACCATTCAATCAATAAGCAATACGGACACATTTATATTTAATGAGGTGTACATGATTGCTGGATGGACACCCACACTGACAACATTGATTGCGGGTTATTATGACAGCACACAATTATATAATCAAACAGTTACATTGACTCAAACATCAAAATATCTATTCATTCCCAATTGGTCGGGTATCAATAAGATTACAATGTATACAGCTGGGGCCGCTACTACTTATGATGTTGGTATAGAAAATTTAAAGATCACATATTGCAGTACGGCAACGGTGACTCCACCAGGTAAAATGATTTTTGTTCCTACATAGAAACGATCGAGTATCGCCCGATTTTTACTCGATGGCAACTATTTGGTAACGACAGTGAAAATCTAGTAATTAATCGGGCGATTGATAATTAGATTTCTCCTCGGTGGCAACTATCGATTTATCGCCCGATCATTGACCGATTTAACTATTGGTAGTTGCACGACTAGTTGCCATCTAGATTAGTAGTTGGGGGAGGGGACTTTTAACTGCATGTACATCGCCCGATTACAGGCGAAATGTATCTAGATTTTTCCCATAGGTGAGTTGGGGAACGGCCAGACTCTTTCTTATAAACACAAAACGTGGATAGACGTCTAATTAAAGAATTGAGGCATAAAACGCAAACGTCTGAAGTTTCGACCCGGTGAATTGCCATTGAAAAGTCTTCTCCAACGACTTTTTCACAACAACTTTGGAAGCAAAATTTTCTCATAAAAGAGTCAAGAGTTGATGAATTTTTACCGACTTATCTCCCGAGTATTAATCGATGCAACTATTACTGGTTGCACGAAGAAGGCTACCTACAGCGTTGAACCATCACTGCGGATTCCGATCTGAAACGTGCTTTCGCTGTCGTTGCGCAGCCTATAACATTGCCTAGAATTACAGCACGGCAAAACACTGGTTTCACAGCCGCTGCATATGCGCCGCCAGCACTCGCTGCGACTAAGTCATTCCGATAATTAAACTCACCACTAAAACGTACTCATCCACATACTTTCCCACAGGCGGGCTTCTCTTCCAGCTGCAAAGGATAACCAGGGCTTGCCAAAAATGTCAAAGCGAAACTAGCTAGACACCGACCGGCTACAAACACGATTTGCTTTCAGGATCCACAACACAGACCGTCAAGGCGTCACAAGCAACGCCTGCCAGCTACATAACCCTAAATACAACCGCAACCCCGACTCAACCAGGTAAAATGACTTCAGCTCATACACACAAACGAACGAGTCTCGCCCGATTTTTCAGCTCCAAGAGCAGATAAATTTTCAAGAGTTTCTAGATGTCGCTCGACACAGTGCCATTTTCGGTGATTCAGACACTGATATTTTGCCGAGAAAACCTAAGACATAGCTGCAAATTCAACGAGTCTTTGCGAAGGTGGAGGACAAGAGCAGAGACATTATCATCTCTTACTCTTTTGACTCACCGAGAGATTTAGACTCGGACACGATGATTTTCACCAAGCAAACCCTTCTGACTGTATCCGTGAAAAATTCGAAAATGACTAGAAACATGTCAATTTGAGATCTCTAGATACCTTCTACATTTTTCTTTTGGCAAAAGTGATTGTAGAATTCGACTTGATGAAAAATTATTAATTCGATCGATAAGTGTTAGAGAATACGGGTAGAAGTCTGTTGGCTGAATGGTCGCATATCGGAGGGCGACGAGGGTCACTCCACTCGGTAAAATGATTTGTGACTGTGCGTAGAAGGGAGCGATCGTTGCCAGAGAAATCTGGAATGGTAGAATTTTGCCGGATAGCAAGTGTGTGGTGGGACTGTGAGAGTCTGTTAATTAATCATGTGAGTGCATTTGCGTAAGGAATGTGTCAGCGGTTGTGGGTAGCAGAGTTCTATTGCGTAAACTGTTTGGTAGCGTTTGGTGTCGTGGTTTCTTTTTTTCGGCTTTAGCGTTGAATGTTTTGCCATCTTTAGGCTTTTGTAGCTGACTAGCAGGAGTTTATTATTGCGAAGGATTATAGTTTTGTCCGAGGCGATGGGCTTTTGGGTTCTAGTAGGAAGTATTTTCTATTTTGACTCGACGTCGTTGAAATGTTCGTTTTAGCCTGTGCTTTTGTAAATGTGAGTAATTTGTTGGTGAACCCTGGAGCTGAAACCGAGTTACTTTCACCTTGGGTGATCGATGGTACGTCAGCGCCCGGCATTGACAATGGAACATTTGATGCAAGCATTAAACCGCACAGTGGCGGTTATCAGTTCGGTGGGTTTTCAGGTCAAGCAGTAACACTGACGCAAAATATCGTCATTAGTGGCACTCAAGGCATTACACCTGCTCTCATCGACTCGTGCAAGTTAGCAGCTCACATCTCATTCTGGGAACAAGGACTCAATCAAGGTGCGAATAATGACGATGCGCAGGTTATTTTGGCATTTCTGGATGTGAACAACGTCCTTTTGCAAAATATTAGCACTCCAGAAGTTGATTTCAGTGCGGGGGTATGGGGCCAGTATTCAAATGTATACACCATACCTGTTGGAACACGAAGCATCAATTATACAATGAAATTTATCCGACATTTTGGGACAGATATAGACTCTTTCATAGATGACAACGCGCTCACAATTGTTGAGCAGTAAAAGGTCGATTGGATACATTTTGTGTTGTTAGCTTTTCGAGATGAGGACAGCCATTTCCATCTACATACAAAACGTAACGTTTAGTTGTTTTTTTTGCTGTTTGTCATCGCCGGCTTCTGTCCAAGTCCACAAACTTTTGCCATAAGTAGTATATCCTATGCAACCTGTCACAGGTATAATAAAGTCTCATTAGGACAGAATCCATGATTTTGAGACAATTAGCTTTTTCTGTTCAGTATTTTCATTTGAGAATAATTTTTCTGTAAAATAAAAAGATACCAACTGATCTTAAAATTTTCCGCTTTATGAACATACTTATATATATATATAATCATGGTATTCCTGTGCGAAAGGAAGTAACTATCTAATGTTTCTGTCCACTGAGTACATATGCAGGTTATACCCAAGAGTTTAGTCGTATGACATGTCTACCGAATAAGTGCACATTATTGTTTGAAAAGAAGATCAAACGATACTCGCTTATATGTCTTCATCATAAGCCTAGTTTAGCGACTCGTGGTACATAGCTTCGTTGTATGGAAGAATGGCAGTTATTGATATTTAGTCTAGTTTTATTGTTTTATATCAAATATCGTCTTTCCGGACTAAGAGTTACTCTAAACTTGTACCGCACTTACGATCCCTACGTGCCACCGCTTTTGACGTGATACTGTGCACGCGGAGGCCCTAGTGAGAGTAGAAAAGGATTTGGGTTTCTGGTCCTTCGTTGTCGGCGTATAAATTTTACAAGTTCTTCACACAGGCATTGCGATTTATAATGAGATGTCGCTTTCTCCACAATAACGAGAGTCAGAGAGCTGGAACTTTGTAATGAAATTTATCCCACATGTAGGTAGCACTTAATCAGGTCTAGATGAGTACTCATGAGTGCTAAAATACTCAAAAAGATTAGGATAAGTACAAAGTTCATAGTTATCAGACTACTTTTTATTGTGGAACTTACTAACACCACCCATGCACTTTACATACCGGTGTGCAAATAATATAGTTTTTTACTTATTCACAACGCTACACAGAGTGCACTCCGCTTTACTTTATGAATTCAAGAAAAAACGTGTGGTAGATGTGCCATTCAAATGGCTCTCGAGCCACCTGAGCAATGTATGTTATAAACTTTATCTATCAATAAAAGAAAATATTACGTGAACATGACAATCAAGACCTAAACTCTCATAGCAGTGGAATTCACACAATACTATATAAAGTAATCACATAGTGAGACTAATAAGAACAGAATTAACAAAAAAACGAACAAAAGCGTGATAAAAACGAAAGAATAAAAAAGACTAGCAGTACGGAAAACAAAAATTTATCAAGAACAACAAGAAAAAAGAACAGGAAAAACGTAGAAACAAAGTATGGCACTTAAGAGGCAGAAGCCACAGGACGAAACTATAGAAAGTTTCGAATACCTCTTTCGCGCGGTCATTTTTTATGTCTAATAATTTTAGTTGATCCTTGCTAGGCTAGATTTGAAAGGGGCGATCCGAAATGGTTGAACAATAGCTAAATTATCTAGCTTCTTAACTCTAGCTAACGGGACATACGCTGAGGCAACTTCCAATGATGGAGGCGGAGGAGGAAGGACTAAATCTACAGCGATGAATCTACAGCTGTCTCATTTATCTGGAGAGCACATATAACTTATTATCGATATTCTTGCAAACCACACACGACCTAAGACGTAAAGCGAATTTCTCATAAACAGTGTATGACATAAGAATAAAGAAACTCCAATGCAAATATACCTATGAAATTTGGTTAGTCTCTGAACAGGAATTTGCACAGAACTTGAAACAGTTATCTGACCATCATTATTATTGGACAACTCCATTGAGCCTTTAGTATGATGAATCTCCATAGTCTAAACAATTTATGAAGGACGAAACGGTCTCATATATATTAACAAATATGGTGAGATGCATACTTCAGAATTATTTCGATCATTATCAATACCGACATTAGCTTGAGCGTCTTGCGTGAAACTCTTAAAGTCATTCATGTCTTTTTTATGCATTTGACTCATATCGACGCAACCGATAATTTCAGGATGAAAATTTTAGCACAGCAGCGCTGTCTCTCAAAATGTCATAATGCAAACACTTTCAGGACTAATTTGTACAAATAAAACAGCGGCAGAAACAGTATCTTCTTGTTATCGTCGATTATTTTACTCGTTGGGTAGAGGTTTTTCCCCTTCGTACCACCACGGCTTCCGACAATTTACTCAGATACTGCATCAACAATAATCAATAACAACATTCTCTTTGTTCTTCTAAAGCAGAGTCGAGCCAGTCCGACCACTTCCAAGTCCAACTCCAACTTGAATGTGCCAGATTTTAATTGCTTGGACTCAGGGGTGGACAAGTCCAAGTCCGGACTTGAAGCTTTTCTTTCTAGCTTCTGAGTAACTCGTTTTTTTCCTGAGTAACTGAGTTACTCAGAAAAAATTTTAGCCATAAAATGCATTACTCAATGAAGTCTCAATAAAGCGTTACTTAATAAAACCTACCATTGAATAGCCCTTGAAATTCTCTACAAATTGAACTGGTTAGAATATCCAGACAGCTTGGATCACTCATTAAAGATATGAAAACGAAGCGTTCGGGTGTTATCTGTGCAGTACAGTGTGTCATAATCACAAGAACTCCACTGTTTGATCTTTTAGTAAAGACTGGAATCAATCTGAATACTGTTTTGAATAGTCCGAAGATTTTCTATCACATGAGGTGCGCATTGCCGCTTCATGAGAAAAGTTGGTAATAGAATTTCCGGAAAACGTGAGCGCTAGAAAAGCAAGTCCTTGGTTTTTAGCCAGAAAATTTTCCAAACCATACATCCCAATGGAGCATAAAATTCTGAGAAAAATAAGACATCTCCCGGCGGCTACAATGCTTTTTCACGCAATTGCAGTCGATTTACGAATGGTCACAAGGGGCGTGGAAACTATCAAACAAATACGGTGAAAAAGTATTGTAAACCGCCGGGAGATGTAGGCTATCCAATGATGGATTTTTGATAAATACACACTGTTTCATTATGACAGAAAAATGACTAAAGCAGTGTTTAAAGCACTAAGATAGATAAAAATCATTATATCGGCCAAGTATTTCGACTATTGACCCATGTGTGGATACTTCTGAAAGACTTATTTATAGCTCATTTTGAAGCCCGTGAAATTCTTTATCGAATGATATACAAAGTAGGGTGGTTAACGACAAAATCAATGGATATTATGATCATTTGCATATGCTTGAGTTTCGACATAAAATTCTTTTTGAGAGTTTGATAAAACTTAATAAATCAGTTTCGTTTGCACATGTAGAAACCAATAGCTACGTCTTGTGAGCCATATTTTGTTTAACAGTGGTAGTAATAGTCAAAAGTGATACGTGTCAAAAAAACCGTGAAGAAAGATTTGACCACTACACACCGCTACCGTTTATATCTCAACGCCATGTAGGGTTCTTTACACTCGTACCACACGTCAATCGTGTTCAATTCTGTTGTTGACAGAAAGAAAACGTTTTCCAGGATCAATTCTGCACAACAAATATAAAAAAGGATAACCCATTATCACCACCGGTGGTGTCAACAAGGAGCTATGGCCTCCACTAGGACATGTCAAGTTGAACTACTGGCTACACCCAGAGGTATTAATTAGGGCTACTGCTACCGGCGATGCTGTCAACAAGAGGCTATTGACACCACCCACTATCAAGCTAAGTCATAGAATAGATGGTGTCAACTACGGCTACGGACACCACCAAGTAATTTTAAGAATGGAGGTATCTACTCCTAAGGGACGCATAATCCTGAAGACTATTGGTTTGCAGCTTCCGTGCCATGTTTAGTGGCTTTCGTGTTCTTTTTATATCATTTTAAGTTCTTTGTTTGTCTTAGCAATGAGTATTCCGTCGATGAGCCAGGTTTGGATTCCACAATGTTAATTTCGTTCGTATCACAGTTACTTTCACTAAGGAAATTGAGGAGTTTTGTCGGAGAAACGTCGGGTTTTTTTGTGTACAGGAGGAGGTTTATAATTATCAGACTCTTCACTTGGTATTAAAAAATTCACAACCCACTCGAAAAACATCAGAACGGGTTGGAAACTATAGGAGATAGCTAGGGGTGGACATTTAACATAATTATATGCTTGAAAAAGTTAAAAAAGCATGTTTTCGATCAAAAGTTTTCTGGAAGCGCTTCCGAACAACCATAGAGTTTTGTGATTTTTTGCGAATTTCGTATAAGTAGGATATAGAATACCGTAAGTTTTGTACATTCTGATGTTTTTCGAGTGAATTGTGAATTTTTTAATATCAAGTGAAAAGAGCCTGAAAACCTCAGTTTTGATAAAACTCTGTTCTCACCCTGTTTTTGATTCCTTTTTGCAAGAAAAACATTGCAATCAGATCCAGTGTGGTCGATAACGTATGTTCCATTCGCTTTCAAGACTATCTGAAGCCACTGGATACCAGTCCTCAGTTCCAAGGAATCGGATACCACGCTCGAACCACTGAAAATCAAGTTCACGCTTGATCCCCATTTTGAGGAGGACACCTTGGATTATCTGTCCATGAAGAACATCGCAAGTATTTGCACCTGGTGTTTCACAGATCTCCTCGAAAATCTACTCTAAAAATGTATTTGGAATTGACATCTATTATAAAAATGTGCCTCAAAGTCTCTTCTTTTGATTAGTGAAGATCCGAACTCTCTATCACATTCCTCTGTAGCAAAAACAGTATTTCCTCTGTAAAAAAAACTGTGTAGCAAAAATATTGTCTGCCTTCTGGTATTTATGATGCGAATGATCGAGAGTACCTCTACTGAACTAGAAGAAACTACTAGTGACCTGCGGCATTGTTCGTCGAAATGTTCTCAACTAATATAGCAACTTAACGAGGAGGCAATTGCGTGCGGACTGTTTATTGAACCCACGCGCATTCTCAGTCAGTTTGTCATAAGCGATGAACTGCAGCTAACAAGAACTAGAGAATTCTATATTGTTACTATAGGACATGATATCATACGTGAAAATTTAGTGTTTTCAAGCCGATATTACGACAATGAAGAATTTGTCACAGATCCGTTTACACACTCTAAAAAAAATGCGACTTCAGCGATCCCCAGGAGAAAAAAGACGGGCAATAAACTGCTCATTAACTGCCGGTTTACAGCCTGCCTAAAAACTGCCAGTTGACAGCCTGTTAACTGTCTAAAAACCACCTAAAAACTGTCTAGTTTATTGGCCGTTTTTAGGTCTGCAAAAATACCGTCTAATAACTGCCAGTAAACGGAAAAGCCAAAAAACAGCTAGTTAACTGTGNGTTAACGGCCCATTTACAGATAATTAACTGGTCGTTTTTTGGCCGTACCGTTTACTGACCGTTTTTGCACAGTAGTTTCTTAAGACCTAAAAACGGCCAATAAATCAGACAGTTTTTAGATGACTTTTAGACAATTAGCAGTTTGTAAACCGACAGTTTATAGACCATTTCTTTTCTGTGGTAGTGAGTGGCCATGGGCTCGCTATATTTTTGTTTTTGAAAGAAAAAGCCAGTTAACTGGCTGTAAATAAGCTGTAAGTAGGTAGTTAAACCAGGCAGCTGAAGTTTTACTTCTTCGAAGTTCTGAAGATTAGAAATCAAAGGTAAACGCATTTATCAGTTTGTTATATATTGAAAATCGACTCAGTTCCAGAGCCTTTCCTTGAAAGATTTCAAAGGGGAAAAAAGCCTTACGAAGGTGCATTTCTGAGAATCTGCCTTTTTTTTGCACTTAAAAAAATTCTATAAAACAGTTAGAAAGAACTCGAAAAGTTGATTTTATTAATGTAGATTAGGTCCAAAAATACTGTAAAAATTCGGAACGCTCATCATTGAAAACCTATCAAACCGCGATTTTCGTTTGATGCATTTAGTATATTTTAAAGGATTTAGTCGTTTCTTTTCCGTTATTTCTCTTTAATTGTCATATTTTACAGAAATATTAGGTCAAGTTTAGCTCAGTACTCTCTAAAATAAAACGTATTTTAAAAAACCAAACAGATATTTCATCTTGTCCACGAAACTGACTTCGGTTTTGTATGAGATGCAAAAAGCAGAACTGGTATCCCGACTGCTACTAAACAGTACTCTAAGAAACCAAAAGATTTTTCCTTTGAAAAAGGGTATTCCACCATTCAAAATACCCTTAAGGCATATTTCATTTCCATTAGGATACCAAAAAGGGTTTAGTAGGCTACGAGTAACTGGTATCCCAAAGTACCAAAATGATTTCTGTTATCAAAATAAAATATCGTTTTTACGAAATACCAAAGTTGGTTTTGTAGGATGCATGCCAAAAGGGTATTTTCAGTCTTGAAGTTCTGTAAGATACAGATAATTTTTTCAAAATATCCAGAATGGTATTTTAAATACTGAAAATGGTATTACAGGATACAAAATTGGTTTTTCTGCGTTTCAAAAACCTTTCTTGGTTTTTAGGATACCGATTCTTTGCTATCATTTTTAACCCAGATATTTTTACACTTAGTTTTTAAGCCTGTTTTCATCAACAGATGACTTCTAGCAATAAATTAAGCAAATAGATGCATTTACAAACTATTGGCAAAATTTATGGTATTAACTCGTCGTTGGATCTAATTCTCGCAGATTCGCATTATACAAATACCTTTTTGTTTTGAGAACTGTTGAAAGAGCTGCGCGAAGTTCTCATGTGTTTCGAGTCTGTCTTTCTTTTTGAACATTGAGAACCGCCTAAACTGCGCTGAAAATTTAGAAAAAAAATTTGAAAAAAGAAGTCTTCTCTTCGAAACGAACTTAGAAGTGGTCTGAAAATGTTTGAGATCGCGCTGAAATTAAAGAAATCGTTCTGAAAAATCTGAAATACTGCCTGCTATTTGGAGATGTGTGGACAAAGTGTCTAAAGACGAAATGACGAATCGCAACTTTTAAGCGTAAAAATGATGCAACAATTCGCGTTTTACCCTTATTTTGCGAATTCGTACCGAACTGATGCGAACTGTATCGAATTCGTACGGATACTCTTAAAAACTTTTACGAATTCTTCTTGCGAATTGGTAAACAGAGAATAGATCAAACACGATGTTGATCAATTCGTAAAATTAGTTTACGAATTCGTGTTCACTGTTTTTGGAACTAGATTGATTCGTAAATACGAATTAGTGAATTCGTATTACGAACTGATCGGGTTGAAAATGGATCCACGAATTGCAAATCCATTTTGCAAATTCATTGTGAATCGATGTGTACGCTTACTAGGCTACGTAGGGACAGGCCACTTTTCTCTGAGGTTAAAAATAGATAGATTCGTCTCTTCTCATCGATTCGCATACTTCTCAAACCAGTTCGTAAAATATGGCCTGTTGTGTAAATACTCACAGACATCTCCACTGCCCCCCCCCCCGCCCCCGGCTC
>CAJNOQ010008478.1:0-11168 GCA_905250885.1 Didymodactylos carnosus | reverse complement strand
GATACAGTTCGCATCAATTCGGTACGAATTCGCAAAATAAGGGTAAAACGTGAATTGTTGCATCATTTTTACGCTTAAAAATTGCGATTCGTCAATTCGTCTTTAGACACTTTGTCCACACATCTCCTACAGGGTGGTGTACTACATAGAAACGTTTACCAGAGACTACCGCTGAAAAACTCACCACTGCAATTTTCACTCAAAAATTTCAAAAAAAATCTGCGTTTCGTCTGATAAAGATGCATGCTTTTACACTTTCTACGTGAGATCACGTAGAGGAAATTTCTGAGATATTTTAGAAGAAAAGCGCAAGATTGTTTTGCTTTTCGCTAGGTGTGCTCAGTTCTTTTAGAGAGCCTTTCGTATTTCTAAAAGTTAAGTTTCATCCAAGTTTTAAGAGAAACTTTTTATTTTTTGAAGTTTTTCTCCCTTTGAAGTTTGGAAAATTTGAATGTACAATTCTGGAATGGTCTATTTTTAAAAGACCCTTTTTAACGTGTAGCTGAAGACTTGCGCTTTTGTATGTCTCCAAAGTAAGGTATTGATTTATTTAGCGAGAGTTAGTGTTAAAATAAAAATGCGACAGTACGGCTAATTTCCTGATCTGAAAAGAGTTGAAATATGAAAGACTCGCCAAGAAAACCTGGGGACTTCTCGCGAGAAACGAAACAATATTGCGCTTTTCTTCTAAAATATCTCAGAAATTTCCTCTTCGTGATCTCGCGTAGACAGTGTAAAAACACGCATTTTTGTCAGAAAAGTTTGTTTTTCGAGAAAGTTCGAGAAACCTAGTGAAAACCGATATTGGGTAAAATAACTCATTTTTACCTGTTTTCACGTAAAACTGGAACGTTCATAACTGAATCAAAACCGATTTAAAGTACTTCAGAATATCAAGATATACTCTATTTTTTCCGTTTAACATCATTCTGTACTTAAGATTAGTAAAAAGTACTCTTTTGCATACGAAGGTCTAGAAAACCTTTTCAAAAACCAAAGTATTTTTTGAGGATTTTTAAAACTTTTATTGAACTTCAGGGTATAGTATAAATAAAATAGTGTTTTACTAACCTTAAGTACGGAATGATATTGAACAGATAAAATAGAGTATATCTTGATATTCTGAAATACTTTGAATCGATTGTCTCTGGAAAACGTTCCCATGTAGTACACCAACCAGGAGGTGGTGGTTTTGGACAGTTCTTTTTACAGATCGATTGCCCCAAGTCTTATCTGTCAAACAGCCAGACTTGCAGGTCTCTATCGTTTACCGTTAAAAGGTTATTCAAAAAACATCTGAGTTCACTTCTTTTTGAAGCCGATAGTAGTGAAAAAAGACTAATCACTTTCCAAAGCGAGGTCGAATAGAGCCGCATCAGGTCTCATTTTTTAACAAGAAAACTTTGTCCTATAAATCGGGAATTCAAAAACGTATCAACAGGACTTAGAACGAGAATAATAGTATATTTTAACGAGTTTGGGGTGAGGGAACAGAGATGTGCACGGATACCGCTCACTTTCGTCCGTTCCCGATTTATACCTAAAAATTATCTCCTTTTTGGTTTTCAGCTAAAACCTTGATTTGATTTCTGACTGAGGGCCTCAAGGTATCGTTATGTTCTCAAGTAACGCTTTAAAATTTCATATATTTTAGCTGAAATCTTGTATGTTTTCACTAAGATGCTGTTGTTGTTCCACTTAAATCTTTCAGTTGTCAGTCGGATAAACTTTAGAAAAATCGTATTCGTACCCAACAACTTCGTGTTCGTGCCCAACCTTCTGGTTAGGTCCAGCACGGATAAAGCCGCACATCTCTATTCCAACTAATCAAAAGATATTTAGAGATACAGATTTTGAAGGAAGACATCTCAGTTTATCTATCTATATGAATATTTTCCGAAAAAGACAAAATCTTTCTCGCAATGCATTTATCTAGGGATGTATATATCTAAACGTTTACTTACGAATTTTCAACGGCAGCCAGATTTAATATATCGACTTTTTCATTGTTATTTTGCATATTATCTTCACTGAAGAGCTGACTACTTGATTGTTTATTCAATCCTAATATGTAGGATGATGTACGTGTAAAGATAGTTACTTTAGTTGTTATTGAATTATTTTTGTCTATCTCATTATTGTTATTTTGATCGTCAAGCAATTCTTCATAGTCATCATTAAATACTGATAATAATTGATGAACAAAATTTTCAATATTAAAATGTTCTTGTTTATTAAAATAATCGGTACATATCCATCGTGCTACACTATCTTCAAATGAAGGTAGTTTCAATGCTAAACTTTCGGCTGTTACAAGTTGAATTAAGCGTGATATCACAGAACGTAATAAACACTGTTGAATATCTGTGGTATTTTGTTCAATCAAGGACTTTGATTTTATTGTCAATTGTGAATACTGGTGAACACCGAGGTAAACCATTGTATCCATTCTTCCTATGTTTTGTTCTTGTTCGTTGACTGCTGTCTCTTCTACTTCATTATTTTCTGTTTTCTTTTGCTCACTTTCTTCATTTTGTATCAGTTGAGTAACGAGCGGAGTTGGCTGTTTTTGTTGAGTTTTTATAAGTGACAACATACAAGAATAAAGTGTATTATCTGTAAAACCATAAACATACTGTTGACCATAATGTTGAACGAATGTTTTTGCTTTTGCTTCCACATTATCCATGATATTTTGTTCTTTTATCGATAATTTTTCTAACTGAATACGATAAAAATCATTAATGCTTAATGAATATTTTTGAAAACGACTTAAAAATGGAGCCGGAATATCTTTCATTTCACTCTGTTTGATGTGTACAATACACTGAAATTGCTCATGCACGATACAATCCAGTGTTTTGGGTCCAATTGCCACTTTTGAAAATATTTTTCGAGTATCACCTACGAAAAACAAACACACAAAACTAGTTACCTGAGAGAAGAAAGATGGCATCATGAAAAGTAATATTCACATCTTAGAAGGAAACATTCTTTCACCTATTGAATATGTGTATGAAGACCCAGGCGATACTAAGAAGGCGTTGAGGCAAAAAAGAGTATTAGATCGTAATAAGCGTAAAAAATAATCCTCAAAAATCTCTGGCTTAGGGCCAGCCCACGCAACGGTCGCCTTCTATGTCTAAGTTTGAAAAGCAGTTGTTTTCATTTGGCATTTTCTCCTATTTTTGTTGCAATAGCGTTTAGGTTTTTAGTATATGATTGAATAGAGAAATGTTTTGAGGTCATTTTTAATTTAACTCTTGCTCATTCTTGAGGGAAAAAATCAACCCGCGAAAACATAGTTATTTCTAAAATGCGTGATTCCGTAACGATGATATTTTAGCTATTTAAGCATTAATTTGGGAGTTATAAAAAAAGTTTTCTTTTCAATTGATAGCCCATGTACTTTTCTACAACATTGCCAGCAAACGTTTTCACGTGAAAGATTAGCCCAGTTTTCGACAACCTCAAATTGTTTTGGAATGACTGTTTCATTTTTGGTGATTTCTTAACGGTCGATATTTTTCTCATAAAATTCAAACCATATATTCAAACTTAATCGAAATTTTAGAGATTGTCGAGCACGAGATTAGACAAATTAGGAAAAAATTTAACTCATCCTATCCTAACTGTGAAATTGCAGTCAGAAGCAGAAAAGATGTGATTACGTTACGATTATTTTGGTCGCTTAATCCAATTCGGATGAATTATCTGGGAATGTTAAAGAGAAATTATCTCATTCATACCTGTAGCCATAATACTAAAATTTTGATTAAATACATCATACAACGAACCATGAATACGTCCAGTATTAATCATTAAAATTGTTTTACCCGTTTCCATACACAATTTAATTGTTGATAGTATTTCAACATTTTTTAATTCATTGTTTATATCATCAACAAAATCAGACATTCGGAACACCGTTGTTTTGTCTGGATTTGGATCGAGAACATTTACTTGGAATAATAGACGTGCCGCTGATTCATCTTCTGTTTCATCAATAACAAGTTTATATCGACCATACAGCCGACGACGATTTGAATCCAATTGCATCGAATCACGTAAAATCGATATTGTATTACGATATTGTGTTTCTTGTGGCATACGAAAATCTTGTTCTTTGCACTCACTTTGAATCGAACGAAAAAATATGTTTACTAATATTCGAAACTGTTCTTTACTAATACCGTTGAAATTATTTTCTAATGATCGTAATAAACTAATTGGTGATATTCCATTAACACCGATATCCCATTCATTTTCATTATTATTTTTGGTTGAAACTAATTCAAAACGTAATTCACGTAACATATATATAAAATCTCGATCGTGAAATATATGTGGAATTTCTTCCGAGTGTAAAACTTGTCGATATCCTTTGATAAGACCAGTAATAATCCTTTCTAAACGTTGATTTATTTGTTGTTCATGTTCTCTCGAATAATGTAGACCAAGACATCCGTAAGCAAGAACTTTTTGATCATTTTCTGATGGCAATGAACGATATACACACATCATACGATTTGCATTGGCCGCATCGAATGCTTGATTTGAAACGGCTACAAATGCTGCTTTACATTCATCTAAATATGGATGTAATACTTTCAAGACCATTTTTTTCTCATCGGGTAAACTTGCTTCATCTAAGAATACGACACATCTTGTCTCCATTCGATTTTGTTGATATTGTTGTTCGCGTTTAATGGCACGATCAAAAATTGTTGCTATATCCTCTGAACGGCTGTATTTAGAACCAAGGCAAAAGAATGGATCAACAGCTGGAAGACGTTTACAAAAAGATTTTAGTGATAATTGTGGTCCTTGAAGATTCTGTAAAACAATTTGAAAACTGAGTGTTTTTGATTGACCGGGTGCTCCGATAATGCACAGTGGCGTACGCGTAACGATACTCACAACAATGGAAAAAATATGTTCTCGAACAGCTTGATTTAACGCTACACCATTAGGTATTAAAAAATTATCATTTGTCACAAATTTTTCTAATTCATTCTGTACAATGTCATCAAAATCACCTATACAATTTGAAAGTGTTTCTGCAAATTCTTCGCGTGTTGGTGAAGTTAAATCACGTCGCTGTAAACGATCTTCACGCGTTGGTAAACGAAAATAATAGATTAATGCGATTGATAATGCAATACAAGTAACAGGATTTGGTCTGTGTTCATCTTGATCATTAAATTCATCATCATATCTCATTTTCCAAAAAAAATCAATAATATGAAAACATCGTTGAATTTCACGTTGACTAACAGAATTCTCTCCTAGACGATTTGCACAAAACTCTTGTGCGTTCAGTATCGCATCACATAAGATACCTAAATAAATGATAGATAGTTTAATATTCATAGAAAAAATATAACAGACAACGCAGTTGTTTGAAGCTACACTTCCTTTTTTATTGTTCACATAACAATCGCTACATTGTTTCAACGTTATTTCTTTAAAACGAAAACTCACAAGTGGGATGAAAATGAACAAAAAATAGTTTTCTTATCCCCGTATGATGATTCGAACCACTAGACTATCCTCTACAATTCTATGCAAATCTTAGCTTCCCATCTGCTATGGTCTGGGAGGTATGGACATTCTGCGAGAACGTTTCAATCAGGCATGTCCGAGTTCTGAAAACTCTGGTGGTTCGAGCCATCGTACGCCACGGGGATCAGAAAACTATTTTTTCTTCATGCTCTGGCAACCATACGGTTGAAAGATTGGTAAGATACACCATCTGCAGGTGGTCTATAGGACGGATATTTTTTACTAGCTTCTAATTACTGAAAACCGCAGATCTATCTTTTGGCTATCAAAAATTATTCAAGAAACATCCAAGTTCATCGTTTTTTGGCGCCGATAGTAGTTGAAAAAGAAATACCCCCCCCCTCCCCAATAATAGAAGACCACCTGGTCTTCTATTTTGTCTCTCAAGTCAAGTTCTAAAGGATGGTCTTCTATTGCGGTCAAATTTTGTCGCCTGCTAGTAGTCCAACAGTAACCTCACGTACTTGAAGTCCGTCCCCTATTAGAAGTTACGTCTTTCTTAAACTCGTTACGACTTTGAAAGCTGGACAATACGTTTCTACCTTTATTCCTAGCCTCCACTGACTTCCGAGCTGGTGAAGATGTGTGCATAAGTAAGTGAGAGTGAATGAGCCATATTCACATCCTGATGAGGCCGCTACATATAGGCACTGTTTTCTTGTTATACAGCTTTCAAGCCGTTTGATGGCCAACATATAGCGCGCTCACCAGGTTGTGGATATAGCTCATTACTAAACAATATTCATTTAAACTTGTTACAAGTTGAAAAGCACTTATCATATATGCTACCACAGTCAACGTACGCATATATTCATTTTTTAGCTCGTAACAAACATGAATTTAACACGAAGTAATGAAACCTTTTTTTTCACTGACCTTGAGCATAATCTTCTAATGGCATCTGTTTATTATCTAAATGAATAGTAAACATTTTAATTTTTCGTTGTATATATTCATATAATTGATTATTTGGCAATGTACCATAACGAACTTTTAAATGTTCCAACGATTGCGGTAGTTGATGAACTAAATAATGTCGACGATGAACAATCATTTCATTTTGTTTATTGTCGTTTGATTCACTTGATTCTGTATGTGGGTTAATAGCAGCTGTAAAAAAAATATTTTCTGGTATTTCTTTACCATGCATTGTTCGATCCGTAAACATTTCTTTAAAAAATCCCAAACAAGACGATGTGTTCACTTCATCGAAAAATACCACTAATTCAACAGCAGGTACATCTTTAGCCAATTCACATATAGGAAACATAAATTCTTCTAATTGTTCTTCTGTTACACCAGGATGTAATAGTAAACGATAGAATAATGGTTTTGTTTTTGTATAGGAGATATATTCATTGAAAATTTGAATACTTGTTTGAACTGCTTGTGATCGAGTTTCTTCTAATAAACTCTGTAATTGAGGCGTTGGTTCAATCAACGGTATTCTAACCAGTTCTGATGTTATATGTTCATGTAATTCAGTGATTAAACGTTGAGTCAAATTCAATGCATGTGCTTGTGTAACAGTCAATATAGTTTTCCATATTTGTTTCAATATGTCGATATTGTAAATATAATTTTGCAATGATAATTTGATTTCTTGTAATAATACATTATCAATCGGCTCATTCTGAATGACATCTTGTTGGGCAAAAGGCGGAATAGCTAAAGGTTGTGGTTCACGATGTTGTAAACTTTCATTGTCGAAATAATCTTCATTCACTTCGTCGTTGATATCCGCATAATTCTCAATAACATTATTTTCTTCCATCTCATTATTCGCAGCGGCTACTTCATTCAATTTTAGTTTTAGTCGTTGGAGAAATTGTTGCAATAAGAATTGTTCCGGCTCAATTATACCATTGATTATAGTGAGTAATAACCATTGACTTGTGTGTTCAATCACTCGAGGTGCAATATCAAGAGATCGGTCGTACAACAATTTACAATTCAACAACGACGAATAAAATTTTAGCAAAAATGTTTTACCAACACCTAAAAGTTGAAAAGAAAAAACGAATAATCCACCTTGCTGCTACCATTGCCAGCGTAGAGGACAGACAAGTCAGACTTGTCAATTTCGAGTAGCCTGATATCTTTCTTGAGGCCGACAATTGAAAGATGATCACCTATTCCTTGACTAATCATTAGTTACAGCGCTGGACTAGTCCCACTGAGAGTTTTTTGTCCAATTATTCGAGCTTTTCACACACACTCATTATCCACGTACTAGCTTTCCGGATAGCCACAAGACTATGGTTCTTGTGGCTATCCAGAAAACATCAAACGAAAAGAATCAAATGATACTTCGATGTATTTCGAAAAAAACAGTTTTTATCTAAAATTATTTTAGTTTTCACACGGTGTGACTCATTGCTTGAATTTGGACAAAGTAAAATCGCGTTGATTGTGGGGTCATTTTGAAGGACTTGACATAGAATTCAAATCTCCCCGATGTCGGAATGTTTATCCGATTTCCTGTCGATCCTAAAAGTCCCATCTTTCCAGCTATAGCGGATCAAAAGCGGACATTTTTCTAATACACAATGAACCTATATATCTCTGTACAAGTACTTACCCGTATCACCTTCGATAATCAATGGCATTCTTGTTAACTTTCGTTCATGAACATGAAACAATTTGTACATGAAACTTTCGGTCAAAACAAATTTTGTCTCATTTAATTGTGCTACAAATTGTTCATACGGAATATTAATTAACCAAGACAAACATTTACAAAAGGGATCTTTGTTTTTGAACTCAGGTCCTTTCAATGGATCATTATAATTAAATAATTTTTTTAATTCGTCATTGACACTATTCCAGTTTGAATGTAAAATGTGTAATGAAAATTCCGGATCATAAACTAAATAAACTTTTCGAAAATTTCCATCGGTAAAATCAATGTTAACCATTTGTTTAGCTTCTTCAATCATTTGTTTCATTACAGTTGAGCCTAAAAGCTTTATTGTCTGATTGTAACGATAAAAAAATCCAATGAAAAACAAAATACGACGATAAAGAAATTTTGTAAATGATAATTCGATGATTTTATTATGTTTCAATTCATTAGCATATCGTTTTAATGCATTATATATTTGAATACGACATTGATAATCGTCAGATAACCTTGGAAAGTCCACGGGTACGTCGATCATATTTCGAATACTACACATTCTATCGATTGTTCTGTCATCGTATGCTTTCAAAAATCTCGCTACTAATTCTTCAGAATCGGCAATAAACAACTGATAATTTTCAGCTGTAATTTCTTCTGTTGAACCTGATGGACATACAAGCGATAATAATGGGAGAATTTGATTAAAATTTTGTTCAATAGACAGTGGAATTTTATCTGAATATGGTACTTCGACAATAAAATTCCATGAATTAAAATTTGTTAATGAAAATGTTAGACCACTATCTAAATCGATTAATGTACCACAAACAAATAGCGAAAAGAGTAACCAATTGAGTTCTTCAAATGGTGCATGAATGGAAACATTTAAAAAAAACTGATCGTTCATTATGTACTGCATCCAATGATAAAAATGAACTTGTTAATTTTGATAAATTTATTTTATCATTAATACTGATACATGTTGTATTTGCCGTTTTATACAAGGTATTTATTCGATGTGTTTTACCTATACAAAGAAAATTCATAACTTTTCAGAGATGGTCGCGGAATGGTGGGAGTGGTCTCATTTTTTAGACCAGACCTTCGTTTACATTTCCTTTTGTTCAACTCAAAATTCAAAACTTTTTTGAAAATACAGGGGGTTACTTCCTCTGGTAGCTCGGGCTCGTCTTAAGTCTACGAAAACACATGTGGCTAGAGATTAATACAGTCGGATTTTTGATATTTTACTTTTCAAACTAACGGTCAGCGTCAAAAGTCCAAAATTCGAAAACGTCACATTAACCGTGGTAAAGATGTTTTTCTAACCACAAATCTCGACCGAATATCAAAAATCGGGCTCTATCAGCCTTCAGCTACGTGTGTCAGCGTCAATTTAAGACCTTCCTGAACTTTCTGCGATGTTTTATTACTGAGAAATCTTGCAGCTACGAAATGGTGTTAAGATGAAAGTCGCTTTCGCGATATCGTGGTCCCAGTATCTAATGCATGTTTTGGGGCGTCCGGTAAAACTCTCATAATTCTTGATTAGAACATCAGTCAGAGCAGGAAAACATCTCATTCTGATCAGAAATGTTGGCTCTATTCCTTAGTGTTATTGAACGTATTTTTGGATTTGCCTTTTTATCGGAAAGTAAAATGTTTTCCAAAAGCCAGCTTTTCAAGGATTTCAGAAAACTTTTCTAAAAACCTCCATATCCCTTCGATGAGGACCAAATAACATTGTGTCTACTATCAGGATCCAGTGGGCGATCTGATCATGTGTTTAACTCAATATCGACTTTTTATAAAAAGAGTATATGTTTCTAACGGGACGGGCTTAAAAGGTTTTGAATGGAGGAACTATGATAAAGTTCGTATCAGAATCTTATAAGAGCCGTAGGAAATCTGTTTCGTTTTCCTGCGTAATCTTGTATAGATGCTGAATAAAATTCTAATAAGATTCTTATCCGAATTGAGAAACGGACAGTTGCGCGCGAGGACATTTGCTCGCGGACAGATGCTCGTATGACAAGTTGCTCGCATGGACTGATGTTCGCCAGGACTGATACTCGCTTGGACAGGTGTTCATCGGACACTCGCTCATCGGATACTTTAAATAAGAACAATAACGTAGTTTACAAAATGTATTCAAACTAATTAAAGTATCTGTTAAATGGAAACCTTAAAATCGTTTATGAAACAGGTTCCAGCTAATTATTATTTCTAATATTAAATAATTTTTGTACAATTGATGACTGTTCATAAACAATATAATTTTTGCAGAATTTTGGAAAGAGTATAAATTGCAAAGAATTTTTAGACAAGGTAATCTTACATTCATCGTTCAAAATGTCTACCACTGTTTCTAAAGAGTTCAAAAACGCTCCATTACTTCTTCACAATGGTTTTTCATATATTGTCGATCGAAAGAATGAAGAAAAATTTATTGGAAATGTGAATTTCAAAAAAAATTTCCATGTCATGCACGTCTTCATACAGATTTAAATTACGTTATCATTAAAGTGGTTGATGAACACGAAAATCATTCTGACAACCCACGTTTAGAGTCAGTAAGAAAATTTTATGAGAATTTAAACAAGAGACTGCACATAACCATACAAATCCACACAATATCTTGACACAAAATTATATTGGTGTTCCCAACGAGACTCGTGTAATCTTACCTAGTAACGCAAATTTGAAACGAGATATTCGCCGTTGGCGTCAAAATAATAACCTCACCACAATTCCAATAGATAAAAATTTTAAATCCATTCCAGACAAATATCAGAGAACAACTCGTGGTACAGTTTTCTTTACGCAAAGATACTGGTCCTAGTGGAGATTGCACATTGATTTTCGAAGGTGATACGGGTAAGTACTTGTACAGAGATATATAGGTTCATTGTGTATTAGAAAAATGTCCGCTTTTGATCCGCTATAGCTGGAAAGATGGGACTTTTAGGATCGACAGGAA
>CAJNOQ010008477.1:0-11170 GCA_905250885.1 Didymodactylos carnosus | reverse complement strand
ACATTTAATAGACCATGTAATGTGTTTTAAATGAATGCCATCAAACATGACACCCAAAACACATTACATGGCCTCTTAAATGCTACGACACACATTACATGGCCTATTAAATGTCAATTATGTTTCACCTAGGCAGATATTATACCTTTGTGAACTTCATCGGTGGAAACTTTTGAAGCATCTGCTCTTTTTACCCTGCTTTTTGCCAAAAAACTAAAATTTCACGTCTTTTCAGTCAGAATAAATAAGACGACACTCAAAACAGATATTTTTATTAGTTGTTTAATCAGTGCAAATTTTGATTCTTCAACACATGCGGTGTCTGCCATAGATATTCGTCAGAATCATAAAAATTCAAAAGCATACGAGAAAAAAAGTTAAAAATATTAAGTAGCCCTGACTGTAGGTTACATATCTGGATAATAACGACTCTCTACATCTATCGAAAACTAAAACATTAATTCAGGTCAACTTTTTACGCGCCATAAAGGTTCGTCACACAACTTTTCCATCTAGTAGTTGAAATTAGCTGACGTGATGGAGACTTGGGAAGTATGCGACTCAATAGAGAAATTCAACCGCTAATGGGAAAAAAATTTATCTTAAAATAATAAAATCCTACTATCGGCGACAGCAGTGAAGACACACGGATCTATTTTGAATAACTTTCGATAGGAACAAGACAGACGCCTGTCGTTTTCAATGTTCGGTAGTCAAGACTTGTACGCCTTTTTTTTGGGCCCTGAGGGACCTCACGAACACGGGGAAAATTTTTTTCTCAAAATTCAAAACAAAAGTCCAATACACCATTCGACGCAGAATTGTGCGCTGAGCCTGAATCACAGGTCAAAAACCGGAAAAAACAAGTCCAGACCGATAAAAATAACATACTAGCAAATGGTCAAAATTGGTCACCACGGTTTTTGGCCTTCCGTGCCCACAGCCAATCCACTTAAAACCTTCAGAGTTAGTGTTTTGTAGCCGCCACAACGCCAGCTTTCTGATCGTATATCAAGAAGTTCGAAAACATGTAGTTTTCACGGAAAAATAGGTCAAAATGTGAAAAACTACGAAAAAACGCGCTTTTCGAAAAGTATTTTGGATATAGGGTCTCGGAGCGGCCGAGACGCAGTTCAAAACACATGCGGTTCTACTCAGTTTTGAATGGGGAATTCAAATATGAACAGAAAATGAAATTTAGAGAAGGCGTGTTTTCGAAAACGCATCTTGTCTAAATATGAGGCGAAAAGTCAGAATTCTGCTCGTAATTCTCGATTTTCTCAATCAGAACGCAACTTGTTTAGTCGACTTGGAAAACTGAGTCGACTAATGTGTATTTCGAAATGTTTAGTTCAGTTTTATGTTTTTGTGAAAATTCTTATGATTTTTCAACGTAAAAATTCGAAAAAGTCAAATTACTCGGATAGGATCCAGATACACATCAGTCGATTCAGTTTTCGATCCTAAGTCCGAATATGATACTTTTATTACATAGAAGTTGTGTTCTGATTTAGAAAATCGAGAATTATGAGCAGAATTCTGACTTTTCGCCTCATATTTAGACAAGGTGCGTTTTCGAAAACACGCCTTCTCTAAATTTCATTTTCTGTTCATATTCGAATTTCCCATTCAAAACTGAGTAGGACTGCATGTGTTTTGAACTGCGTCTCGGCCACTCCGAGACCCTATATCCAAGATACTTTTCGAAAAGCGCGTTTTTTCGTAGTTTTTCACATTGTTGACCTATTTTTCCGTGAAAACTACATGTTTTCGAACTTCTTGACATACCATCGGAAAGCTGGGGTCTTCTAACCTAAAAGGTTACAACCTCTAAGGTTTGAAGGAAATCTATTGTTTTGCTTACTTTTCGAATTTAGAGCACCTTATAAACAGTCCGACAACAGCGTTACTTCAGTCGGCTACCGCATGGTTTATTAATCAACAATGGTACTGTATGGACAAAACAACTTCAAGAAAGACCATATAGGCTCATAATTGTCATTATGAGGTCCGAAATCTGGGGGGCAGTGGAGCCACAGCCTCTTCCCCGGATTTTTGGGCAACGATTTTTGCGTTCTTTCGAAGACGCCCTTTACTATCATTTCGTAGATTGCAAGCTGCCGTGTACAGCCTTCAAACTAGAGTTGTGATCTGTCTGGTCCGGCATCGAACCACTTGATTCAGTTGGACCGGCCAGTTTTTACCGGTTTTTGCCGATTCCACAAAGTTGTGCATATTCGTTCATTTTTCATCAGGAAGACATTATGCATGTCTGCCTAGTAGTTTTTTAAAGAAAGAAAGAGCGATTTTGTACATATGTGTTCACATAGTTTGTGAGTTGAATATATAATAATATGATTTTTGATCTTACAATTCACTTGACGTTTTTTCTTCTACGTATAGTATAACGTTTACTATACATAGAAATATGCACGAGAAAATGTATGTATACATTGTGAAAAATCAAAATTCTGACCCTAATTCGCAATTTTCTCCATCGGAACTCAACTTTCACGCAGTGAAAATATCATATTTGAAATCAGCGTCGAAAATCGAGTCGAATGATGTACCTTTTTATCTTATTCGATTATTTCAATTTTTTTTGAATTTTAGCGTCGAAGAATTTATTACTGAGATTTTCATCAAAAATGAAAATGAACGAAAAATTTGAAATATGTATCATTCGACTCGGTTTTCGACGCTGATTCCGAATATAATATTTTCACTGCGTGAGAGTTGAGTTCTGATGGAGAAAATTGCGAAGTAGGGTCAAAGTTTTGTTTTTCCCCAGTAAAGTCGACTTTTCTTAGCGGGAAAAGGAATTTGAAAAAGAACTCTCCATTTGTTTGTTGCCCGTTTGAAGGCGGTTCTAATGGTGTGTGATAGGGGGTATAGGTCTTGATCTAAAAAGCCTGATGTGCGCTCAAAATGAGTGGCTGGTTCTCGGCCTCTGAAAGTTTGAACGTCGCTGTCGGACGAGCGTTTACTTTTGAGAAGTTCTAGACACATTTTCGTAATTTAGTTTTGAACGCTGATTCAGAAAAAAAAACTTTCAGAACTTCATTGTGTAATACGCAATAATGAATGAGGTCTATAATGAATGTGACTCAATTAAACAACAACATCAGAGGAAACTTTATTTTTCCTAATTATTCTTCTTGAACTAGTTTTTCTATTACTAAAACATTGCAAGTAACTTACTTGCAAAGTTCGACGTTCTCAATAAAAAAGTCCACTACAAAAATGCATCGAAAAACAATTTCTATTTCCTAATTTTAGGCTCAGCCTAACGGAGCCATTCTTCTAATCTTATTTTTAATAATTTGGGATGTTTTACTGTTACAATTATTTTTACGCATTCGATATGTTTTGTTATGCCTGTTTTTCTTTTTCTTTTGTGACTGTCTCTTATTTCTATTATTAAACTTTTTTTTCTATTCTTAGATATATTCTGACTACGGTATTAAAATTAAATTATTATCTCACTTTGAGCCCAAAAAAATATAGCGAAAAAAATATTTATCTTCTGAGTAAACAAATGGTTGCAAAAATAGTAAAATACATGGTTTAACTAAATGAGCGAAAGTCTTATAGTTTGTTTCGTTTCAATAGGTTTGATTTTCAAAGTAACACAAATCGAAGATTTTGTCCTCCAGAGCGACATTCACTACAAAAAACGAAAGTATATTCGGCGCTCACAGTTGCACAAATTTGTAGTAGATACTGTTTAGTATTGGTGGTACAAATGTTGAGTTCAAAGAATATGTTGTTACGGAGCAATTAGTTCCGTAAAAGCTTAAAAGCAAAGTCTAAGTTGACAATTGTTCGTAATATTCGAATTTCTCTAGCCTTTTCCTCAAAATTCAACGTATCAGCATCGAAATAACGTCTAGACATGTAATTTTCGGCAAAACTCATTAAAATGTTTCTTCTGAACGTATCTTCTACTTGGAAAGAAATGAGAGACGAACAATTCAGCTTATCAAAAATTTTGTACATTTATCACAAAAATGAAAGAGACATTTTTGGTAATAAGTATACACAGTTGCTACGATAGCAAAACGAAATATTTCTCAACATAATATTCTTTGTGCCTTGCCAAGAATATTATTTTACAAGTCAGTTGCTCAATCGTGTGTTAATGCTGCTTTATTTCTTCAGAAAACGATAAAATAAGTGTGATCTTTAAATGTTTTCAGAAACACTTTAGCAAGAGTTAATTGTACAAATATAATTACATTGGTAGTGTGTGATGGTAATGTATTAAAACAACGCCTAATTAGTCCACGTGATAGTGACTTTCGAAATTTTGAGCGTGCTATTGAATGGAATAGATATCTTAGACAATGATCACTGCGTGTAAATGAATACCAATTAGATAATACAAATCTTACACTTAGATAAGCGGCGGATAAAGTGCTATATATCATAAATAGCTTTTGCTTAAAAAATGCACTAGGCTACCACAAATGACAAACGATTTGAGGAACCTGTTACGTTGACAGAACAGTCAAGAATCTTGTAGATTAGCCTCAAATACAAGAATATAATTGATATTCAACTGGAGCTCATCTGGATACGTCAACGGCCATTTTGCACTTTATTCTTATAAGAATGATTAATCCATCAGACCGGTAAATGACTCCTACTCCTATGTTGGGAAGTACTCCCAATACCGCGACAGTATAAAGGGTGTTCTAGAAGTTCTGAAGTAATTTTAGAATGATGCATTTTAAAATTACTTCAGAACTTCTAGAACACCCTTTATATTACAAAGAGTACACTGCATTCCTAGAACGAAAAATAGTATTTCCATTTCTCTGCACAAGCAAATAATTGTGCGTTTTAGGGTGAGGTACAGTACCATATGTTCTCGTATCATGGCTAAGAAAAATGCTCTCTTCATCACATTTAATTTATATAGTAAAATGAACACTGACCAGCATCAAAATATCGTTTAAAACGACGTTACAATGAAAACACCGGCCACATTTAAGAGTGTTTAGCAATTTATACGAAACCAGTGTTCATATTTGAGAAGTATTGTATAAACACTTACAAATATTAAAAGTTTTGAAATATAAATTTTCAAAAAAAAGGCGCATAAACCTGCAACGTATACAGGTTAGAAAGGAGCTGCAATTTTGCTGTTTGTTGTTCATTGTCTTTTTTTTTTTTTGTCATTCCTCTATTTAGGTAGTGGATAGTGTGGATAAAGCTCCGCATACCCTCGAGTGCACTTGACTACCGTTCTGTCAGATGTTAATTCATAATTACTTTTTATGAATGATAATTTTAAGACAGTGTAGAACTCTAGATCCGTCGATACTTATACCCACATTCTTAAAATATCGGATCCGTCTCATTGTCACGATGCATGGTAATCATCAAGAAATCATCCATTTACAATACTTCATTATTATATTGTTATCGTTTTCGTCATCTTTTAGTGAGATAGACCATTAGATTCTTGTGAAATATAAGCAGATAAAGAATGTCTTCCAGTTGCTCGTTGTTGAGTAGTGACTGGAAAAGATTCGTTCGAGATTGGTGATTCAAGTTTAAATTTTGGTGTTTGTTGTCCATTGTCATTACTTTTTATCAAACTCAGACTGATATTTGTTCCACCCAAACGTTTTTCATTAACCATTTCGGATATTCTTTCAATTATTTCTTCTGATGGATCATCGTTTTCCGGATCATCAGCCATGTATGTTATTGAGAAACAAGCCCTTAAATTTTTCTTAATTAATCCTTTCTCATTCGCATTCGAAAGCATTTCTTCTGACTCGTCTTTAACATCACATGGGTTCTCATCAAAGCCATCACTCTCCTTGTCATTATATTTCCTAGGACTTTCCTCTTTTCTTGCACGTGCATCTGGGTCAGCTGCTTTAACATTATTCTTTAACTGATTATGCCATTCTGATTCTAAATCTGAATTAGCTCTGTCGTCATCATCCGAATAATTGTCAAACTCAATCTCATCAACGTTCTCTTTAGTATATAATTTTCTTGTATATACACGTTGATATCTATCAACCAATACCGAGGCAAGCATTCCAACTGTTGCCGTACCAGAGAAAGCGCACAGGCACGCTAATACACGACCGGCAGCTGTTATTGGATACATATCACCGTATCTAAATAAAAAAGTATGCACAATAAATGTACAGAACATCACCAATGTACATACCCCGTTGATGTTATTGTAATTATACCCCAATACGTTGCTCTTGGTATACTATCAAATACTACGCCATTCTCTGCATTTTCAGCTAAATAAGTAGCTGCTCCAAACAGAAATGATAACAGTGTCAATATCGCTATCATAATAAGAAAATCGGGCAGTGATTCTCTGGTAGCTGCTGCTAAAACTCGCAATGTTTTAAAATGTCGAAATATACGATATACTTTGAAGACCCGTGTAAATCGTAACATTCTCAATAGTCTTAAACCAGCATATGAGGACGTATCAATATCGTTTTGTGTATCGGTTAAAGTTATAGCTACGGTTATGTAATATGGTATAATAGCTATTAGATCAATCCAATTGAGAATACTTTTAACAAAATCACAATAGGATGGTGTACTAATAATACGAACTAGAAATTCTAACGTGAAAAACGACACTGCAATTGTTTGAATAATAAAAAATGGTGAATAAAATAATGCAGCACATATCGGATATGATATTTTTGTTAGATTAAGTTTTAACGATTGATTAATCAACCTTTCATGTTCTATCTGGCAAATATTGTCGTACAAACCATTATATTCTGGTAATGTTTCTACAGCAAGAGCAATACACGACAATAATATCATACACATCGAGACAAAATTAAAAATTTTTGCTGAAATAGAATATTCTGGATACTCCATATTTGCCCACATATGTCGGCGTAAACGATTTCGAGGTAACCGAATTTTTCTTGTTTCTTTAACATTTTCATCATTTCGTACTTGTTGTAATGCTTGTAAACCTAATTCAAAAAATGTTACTTCCTCTAAAAATGTGTCTAATGGAACGCTCTGTGGTCGCCTGAGACGTCCTTGTGATTGATAATAATACAATATTGAATGAAACGAAGCCTGATGACGATCAAAAAAATATTCATCATGAACTTTGTCGTAATATGGTTTCAGTCTTTTGCGATTACCCAACAGTGTATGTGGATATAACTCCAATGTTGATCGGTGTGTTTCGAAATGTCCACCTGACACGTTGATATGAATACGATTTCGCGCTGATTTAGTATTTGTTGCCATCCTTGCTTCTCGTTTTAATTTAGTCAAATTTGGAATATTAAGAATCTCACTAAAATGTCAAACAATTTGTATTAAGGGCACCCCCCTCAGAAATGGTGATTTTCGGTTAAAAAATCGGTTTTGAGATACGCACATGAAAAGATAGTCTGAAGTGTCTACTTTCAGAATCTGTATTGCTTTTGGTTATAAAAGTGGTTTTTCCAGCCTTTTGAGCAAGTTTTCTAAGAGCCTCGAAAAAACGGGTCTTCAAATAATGGTTTTTTCCTGGATACTTATGCAATTAAAATTTTTCTGAAAACACAGTTTTGTAGAGCAAACGTTTCTGATCAAAATAAGACCTCGCACAACTGTTTATGACCTTGCATCGAAAAGTTACAGGCATTTTCCTCGAAGTCATAAAATCGACTATTTCATACAGCGTTTAATAGGCTTATATTATATACACATTTAAAGAGAGGTCGAGGAATTCCGAGACCTTGTCGTTTTAGATTTGAGATTTAGCTCATTATTGTTATTCTTAAATTTCTTTCTGACAATAAGGACGATATCAATCTGAATCTGATTGATCCCATTGTATTACATATTTATAAAGAGAGATTTTCCTCTTTCTTTCGTGCTTGCCCTTGGTGGTGACACATCACTGAATTAAAAACCCAAAAACAAACAAAACAGAACAATTGCAGAAACGATTTTGGATTTCAAAACGATCCCTTCAATGAGTAGAGGAGGACGGCCACGCGGTTCAACGAGAGGTGGCGGAGGAAACCGAGGTAATGGCAACTCATCGGTTGACGTTCCCCAAAAGTCGATCTCACAACAACAAACAGCTCAACTGAAATCCGAGTTCTCGATTGCTCCTTTGGTTCTCGAAGGTCTATCGTCAACAAGGATTGAGCTTAACAAATTGATCGTGACTCAATTACCTGAAGAGAAACTTTCCGACATTCAACTCAATCGAAACAACGGCTCTTTCACGCTATATGCCGCTGATGTTAAATCGTTTAATCTCCTACTGAACGGCGCCTCGAAATTAAGGACGGGCAGTGAACAAGCAACAATTCGTATTCCTCGATCGATCCAACGCATTCTCAACATGGATAAAGACGCTTTTGTTAAGAACGTTGATCTAGACATCGAAGATGACGACATCCGAACAGAGCTATCAAAAAATGGCTTTAACGTCGAAAAATTAAGTCGTCTACAAAAGAGAGGCAACACGGTCCAACTCGAACAGTAAAAATTACCTTCGCCGATGTTCAAAATCGAAATTCGTTCGTTCAAGTAGGCCTCCAAATCCAACATATGCATTTCTTGGCTGAACGAGCAAATCACAACACAAAGCCAGCTCAATGTTTCATCTGCCTACAATTCGGACATGTATCGAAGTATTGCAAGCGAGCTCAAAACCAAATCTGCGCCAAATGTGGAGATAATCATCGTCAGGAAAACTGTGACAAAGGAAATGTGCCACCTGTTTGCTGCAATTGCAAAGGTGAACACTTAGCAACATCAGTCGAATGTCCAAAATTTAAAGAACAACAACAAAAGACCAAGGCGACGATCGACAAATACTCCGCGTCGTCAACGCGACCAACGGCGAAAGCGCCGAGACTATACGATGACAAGGAATTCCCGCCTCTGCCATCATCTCGTGAACACTACTTTTCTGCAACTAATGAAGAACTAACAACGCAAATAATTGCTTGCGTCACTGAATCCATGTCAACAATGATTGAAGAAGCAACAAAACGAATATTCGACGTAATGAGTCGTAAATTTGAACGTCTCGCTGATCGTCTAATAGCTCGACTGGGCATTCGACTGGTTGATGATAATCTTTCCGATGTCGAAATCAACGAGAATGAGTGCGAAAAAACAAGAACAGGAAATACGACGGAAGAAAAACAGCTGACTACTGAAAAAGTGATACGTCGACGAACCGACAGACACACGACAACCAGCCTCGATCGATTAGATTCATTAAGCCGGGGGCAACAGCAGATGATTCCATCTACACCTGCAGCCAAGCGAAAAGAGGTCTCGCCAAATGGTCCAACAAAATCGTCAAAAACCAAAACCAACAATTCAACAACAGATGACAAAAATGGTTAAAGTCTGTCATATCAATGTCACCTCGATTAAAAAACATCAGGACGAACTCTACGCTCGATTCTATGACTACGATATATTATCAATCAATGAAACTAACCTAAGGCCGCAGCAACATCTCGGTCTCCCAGGATTCAACATTTTTCGGAACGATCGAACTGATCAATCCGGCGGTGGCGTTCTTCTCGCCATCAGAGAAAACATAAAATGCCACGAAATTCTCAACAAAACTGTCGAAAGGAATGAGGTCATCGCGGTGCAAATTGAAACATCGAGTGGGCTATTGCTCGTCACATCGATTTATATACCACCAAAATCGAAAATGAAACGACAAATTTTTGAAGAATTATATCAGATGAACAATGATTGTCTCATTCTCGGAGATCTGAACGCGGCTTTACAGTCAAAAGGATCGAGAAAAACAAATGCGAAAGGGCGACAACTGCAAGATATACTCGACGAAGGTTTTCTGCAATGTATCGACAACGAGCTTACCACGTACGTACGTCACGAATACGAAGAGAAACTCGACTGGATAATAGCAAGTCAACCGACGATCTTCTTCATTTCGAACGTCAGCACTCACCCGCCGCTAGGATTACTCAGCGGACACAAACCGGTGGCATTCGAATTATCAGCTGTAGCCGACAGAAAACCGCTGTCGCCTCGGTGCTCTTTTAATTTCAAATCAGCAAATTGGCAGATCTATCGCCAACAGTTAAACAATCTCCTCGAAACCTGGGACATGACGAACGAACCACTGACAACAGACGACATCGACGCGTATTCAAAATTCGTCAATGACTGCATCGTAAGAGCATCAAAAACAGCAATTCGGCCTGGCAAACAAAATTTGAAACAACTGGAACCGAGCACCACCACAAAAATGCTGATTGATCAGAAACACCAAGCGTATCGGCAGTGGAAAAAGAGCAATCTCGATGTTGCCAAAAAACAATACTATAATTTCAAAACTTTAGTAACAAACGCTCTTCGAAATGAACGGATCGCTCGATTCAAGAAATTGTTGTCTACTCTGAGCACAAGACAAATGCACTCAGCCCAAGTGTGGGCGACGGTTCGAAAGTTTCACAACAAAAGAACAAAGCAAACATACGCAAGTACTGTCAAATATGGTACTCAAACAGCCTCGTCAAATCAAGAAAAAGCCAGTCTGTTCGCGACTTACTTCGAGAATGAAGTGTTTGTTGAAACACTGAATTGTCTACCGTTTCATCGTCAAGTTACCGAACAAGTAGAACGCATAAAAACTAAAATGAAACAATCAACCAAGAAGCCACCGCAGATAACGGAACGAGAAATCAAGACAACATTGAAACAACTACAGAACAGTGCACCGGGCCCAGACGACATCCATAATCGTTGTTTAAAGAACCACACGAAATCTCTAGTTCAACATCTAGTGCGTCTTTTCAATGCAGTAATAAGTGTCGGACATATTCCATCAATTTGGAAAAGAGCAAACATTATCCTGCTTCTCAAGCCGAAGAAAGACAAACAACAACTGTCTAGCTATCGCCCAATTAGCCTCTTGAGCTGCCTCGGAAAGTTTCTTGAGAAGATTATCAAACGACGCCGAACAAAACAACTCGAAGAACGAAACATTCTTCCAGTTCATCAAGCCGGGTTTCGTTTAGGAAAGACTACTATGTACAACGTCGTTCGACTTGAAAGATATGCACACGATCAGCTTGTCAAACGCAGGCACTCAGCAGTGATTTTCTTCGATATCAAAGCCGCTTTCGATTCAGTTTGGTTCGATGGACTGATA